>BMAC01000061.1:742470-793266 GCA_014905375.1 Phtheirospermum japonicum | reverse complement strand
GATTGAAGGACAATATTGAGATGATTGAAATATATAAAAAAAAGTAGGGAAAAAAATTTTTTGCCTCCCAAACTATGGTCATTTTCACAATTTACTATAAATTATTTTTTTGGAAAAATCACCATATGAACTATACACGATTTGCAACCCTAAATCAGAGTTTTTGTGGTTTTGGTTGTGTCATGTCTTCCGATTCTAGGTACAAAAGCATAACAATTCTGATTTAGAAGACAAACTGCATGAATAATAAATATAATAATCTATCACAAATAATAATTTATATAATAAATTGTGACAAAACACAATAATTTGCGGCAAAAATATAATTACTCCTTTGATTTACAACAAACTAGTTTAACACCTGCATATTATGCGGGATTTAAATATTAGTACATTAAAAATACTAAAAGAATAATACTGAAAATTGTATATACAAATCGTAATATTATTTGTTCTATTTATATGAATATTATTTCACATAAATAATTTTTACACACAAATTAAAATATTATTTATTCTAATTACAGTAAGACTGATTTTTGAAATAAAATATTTTCAATTTTTTTTTACCGAGAGTCATGAAATTAGTTGTAAAATATATCAAAATACCTTAAATTTGACGGGAAAACCCGTATAAATTGAGTTTGGAAATTTTAAAACATACAACACCCGCGTGTCACATGTGAATATGATATAAAAAAATTAAAATCTATAAGGCACTCATAATTCTATTGAAAAAATGTCGTACATCTAACTTGTAGTATATGTAATACTTTTTTTTGTTTTGTTTTACTTTTCTCTTTTGTGTAAGACACTAATTTGTTCGTATAAATATATAATGTGCGTATCAATGCATTATATTGGAATTAGATAAAGAGATTTAAAATATATTTAATATTTAATTTTTTAGGCATAATAATTTAGTAGCAGTAGTAGTATTTTGAAGGCATGTCAAATCGAACATGGTTGGGTAACAAGGGGAGTGTATTATTATTAGTAGTTGTATTATTATTTGTTTTATGTTTTTTGCTTCCCTGTTTTTTTTTTTTCTTTTAAGCGTAAAAATAGTTTTTCATATATATTTTTAATATTATTTTAAATTCATAGGATTAAATAAAGAAATTTAAGTTTATATATTTTATATTTATTTCCCTTTTGTAATAATTTTATATAACTCGTATTTTCTTAAATAAATATTTAAAATTCTAAAAATAAAATTATGTCAACTTTTATTATAAATAAATTTAATTCAAATTATATAGATTTTTTTAATTAACTTGTTTATATTTTTACATTAGAGAATAAAAATAAGATATTAAATTATATGTTATGAAAACATTAAATTAGTTAACATTTAATAAAAGGAAATATTAAATTAAATAATATAATATTATAAAAATATTTAATTAGGTAAAATATAATAAAAGAAAAATACTAAATTAGGTATATATTAAACTTAGACGACACCGAAGCGCCACAACCTTTTTCAAAACAATTATTTATATCCGGGAGATGCTCAATTAGATATTGGTAAGAACAATTATTTTTCCTTCTGATTTTTCTTTGCTTGTTGTGGAATTTGGATGTAGTCAATGAGCAGTTTTGACTGTTTGTAAATGTATATCGGGGTCAAAATAATTCAGATTAGTTTGTTGGACAACACTCTTGTCAGGCCGGACTAACGGATCATCCGTTAGGCCAAAATTTTATACCGTTAAATTATAAGTATAAAAACCAATACATTATAGTAAAAAGTCAATACATCGTGATACTAAAATAAAAACCAATACATCATAATACGGGTCAGATATTTATGAAAACCAATACTTTTGAGTATATAAATCAATATGTCATATAGCCCAACGCAAATCTTTTGCCTATTTTCTAACAAAATGGTTCTTCGAGAATCTAATGCTTTTTATCCTGATTAATTTCTTGAATGGCGGCTCCATGTGCTTTTATGAGTTTTTTTTTTTTTTTTTTTTGGATTTGTTTGTGATGTTTCTTCAAATTAGGCACAAATTTGGACATTTAGAGCAAGGTTTATTAATAAATTGAATGAGAGTTATGTGTTTTTCTGATATGTGAACTCATCAATTATCATATACTTGAAACTTTACTTTTGGAGGCAATGCACTGATGCTTGCATGTGATCCTTTCTTTATTGGTAGTTAATTTTGTTTGGCGCTGCATTAAGAATGATTACATGGTGAGATTTTTGATACCATATGAATTACAATATGGTAAGCAAATATAAAATATGTTGTACGATTGTGAGGTGTGTTAAAATCATTTGTCAATATATATCTTATAGATATTTATTAAAAAAGAAATTTGTGCTAAAAAAACAATAACAATCTCAAAAAAAGTATAAAACAATCAAAACTCGATATGTGTAAGGGCTTCAAAGGAAGGGCGATCGGCTTTAGTTGTGGTGAGGATATTAGGCCCTGAGTTTAGTGATTTTGGCAAACTCATTCTTCTTTCTCTTTTTAGGGGAAATATTTACTTAACTTTCTGATATAATTTTATTCACTACAGAGTTCTCATGTGTGGATGAGAGTGATGAGGACATGGATGCCACTGAGGAAAAGCCTCAGCGACCTCATGAAGAAGAAGAGACCCAAATAGTTGAGTCTGATGTTGATCTGATTACAACTAGCTTTGTGCTTCTTTTAGTTAAATAAAAAGTGTTTGGAAAATTAGAATGTCTAAATGATGTGTGTGTGTCTATGCAATTTGTTTCAACTAGAATTGAATTTTCTGTGTCATGTTATTAAATGATGTATCATGTATTAGGTAATTATTACCCAACTTGTTTGCTGCCCTTCAACTGCGATGAAATAATTGCTTGAGCCTCGGTGCCTGAATTTGTTGCCACCCGTTTATTCTTGTTGGTGTCCAATTCCGAAAAAATCTTTGAATCATATTTTTTCTTGGTGGGCTCAATAGGAATAAGATTCTCATCCCTTCTCACGTGTTGTTACTCTCTGTTTCTGCTGTTATTTACGTAATTATTAGTAATGTCAAGCCCAAAAGCCCTTCCCCTGCTCGCTTTGCCCTTAACCTGTTTGACAAAATGCTTAGCCGAATGCCCAGGGCTCATGTTTTTGTATCTCCATTTACGTTCTCTTTGTTAATTATTTGGAGAGACAGCCTGCGGCTAGGATATTCGACATCGGATCATCGGGCCGATGATACCCTTGGTGTCGCCGGCGATGACCGAGCACCATTAATGCTTAAATCATCGTCGCAGTAGCTTCTCCGAAGCAGATTTTGGAGCAGCAATCGGTTTTTTATTGAAGGAGAGGTGGTACATTCAGAAGGGAGTAAAGCGAGGCCCGGAGTCTTTGTTCCGGCAGGGGAGTTGCAGCAAGTTGAGGCCCGTGGCGTGGATGATGGTGATATTTTGGTACGGCTTGTTTTCATTTGAATTTTGCCCACCTGAAAAGATTTCCAAAATCTTGAGTCAAATTATTATCATACATTAATACTAACTACTCTGATTTTTGTCTCTATCTTTGCGCATCGGAAAAGGAAATGGATATTATATTATAATGACAACATGTAATTAAAACTTAACCTCTCATTTTTACTCACTGGGAAATTTAAATTTTCTTCTTTTTCTTCATCTTTCATGGCTGATGACGTCATTGGAGAATTGTTCATGGCGGGTGGTGGCTCATTGAACTCTAAGCTGTTTCTTGGTGCCTCTAACCCTGCATGGAATAAAGATAAAAAAAATTGGGAAAAAAAATATAATGATAATAAATAATTGAAATTTAATCATCGAAATTATACTGAAAGTAAATCCATACATAGATATATGAAGAATATATTTACCTTTAGATGTAGTGGGTTCTTCTTGATTCTGAGGAGACTGAAAATGATGCAAATCAAATAGCTGGAAAACAGCACACATGCACCCAGCTGAAGTGGCTGCATCTTTCATTTTCTTGGGCATTCTATCTTTCCTGCCGGAGGATCTCCGGCCACCACCTCCGCCGCCGGAGCCACCATTGCTGCCTCCAATCCAATACAACCACTCTTTCCCCATATATACTTGCTCTTTCTGCTTTTTTTTTTTTTTCCTTTTTGCCAAAGTAAAAACGATATCGCAGGGTGAAAATGACACAACTGGTACTTCTTAACAAGATCAAATAGCCTAAAGAAGCAATCCAGGAAAAAGAAAAAAGAAATTAAATGATTATGTTTTTTATTGATCTAACAGTTTTAATACCACTCACTCCCAAGCATTAGCAGAGAACCAGAGAAGTAATTCTCTGTGTGTGTTTGTTGTCTCATACTCTCTTTGCTCTTGGGAATATAAAGGATGACGAAATGACGATGCTCTTCTTTTTGTATCGTGTATCAGGTAATTATTTCGCCGATCCCAGGCTCGTTCTAAGAGGAATTATGGCGAGGCAGATGAACTTCACAAACAAATTTTTGATTCAGGATACAGTTCAATTTTTTTAATTTTTTTTATATAATGGAAAAATAATTTCTGACTAGAGCTTGTCTCCCAGGGTATTAAACATTCATTACAACTTATGATTTAATCTTCTTTTATCACCGCATGTAGGAGTCGATGCTTAAGAAGGGGCTGGCACTATAAAGCTTATGACAAACGCCCAGAGTTGGATAAGGTTTGTTTGAGCTAGTTTGAGTTTTTATCGAGCTTAAATTATTAATTGAATTGAGCTTGAACAAGTTTTTTTTTTTTGGGAAATAATCGAGGTCGAGTAGCCCGGCATTCTTAGGTTACAGCCCCTGAGTTGTATATTTTAGTTTAAAAGAAATGTTCAGTTTTAGCTCATTTTGCTGTCTCTGCCAATTTTACTTATTTATTTCCTTATTATTTCTCCTCCCATGCAGGTTTTTTCAGACTTGGAGCGTTCTGTTTGTCGAATGGTCCATCACCAGGTTAACTTTTTCTTAATGATCCAAATTCTCTTTTTATTTTGTCCACATTTACTTGACTGTGTTTTAGAATATTCAGATTTCAATGGCAGCCAAACTTACCCCTCTGCTGTTTATCAGAAAACAAGTTATGATTCATCTTTTGCTCCAACCATGTTGTGCACTAAGATTCTGGAAATTCGCGATTAAATGTTTTGGACCTGGATGTTTTATAAAACATGATCGGAATTTTCTTGTTACATTGTTTTCCCATTTTCTCATATGCGAATGCATTGTGTTCCCTTGAATACTTGCCTTTCTTTATTGGGAGTTTATAACTGTGCAGGTTGCCTCAATTGCATGCTTTGAGGCTGATTCTGTATGTGGGAGTCACTCTGTTGCTATACCTATAGTTGTCATTTTGCCTTACATTTTTTTTTTCAATTGATTTACGCTGCAGGCGATTGCTGATAGAGGTCTCGAGCATTTTTCAACAACGCTTATATTCAGTGTATTTGTAAGTTTCAGTGTTT
Source organism: Phtheirospermum japonicum (assembly GCA_014905375.1). Lineage (NCBI taxonomy): Eukaryota > Viridiplantae > Streptophyta > Magnoliopsida > Lamiales > Orobanchaceae > Phtheirospermum > Phtheirospermum japonicum. Next base: position 787,831 of record BMAC01000061.1, on the reverse strand, counting down.
AATGTGATTGTAAAATTTTAATCGCAAAAATGTTAAATATTGCTTAGTACACAGACAACACTATTAGGCCGGTCCCTTTATATTGTATTTTCCATCCTGCTGATTATCACTGCACCACTGTGTGAAATTCAAGTATAGCACATAGTCGGTTATAGTAACTTGTTATGACTATTATGTTTTTTTTTTCTCAATTTTGTGTGTTCATTCCAGGTGACATTGTTTCTTTACGTGACTAGCTGCAGATCCCATGCTCAGAGGTCTTCTTTCAACCTCACATCAATGGGAACTTAATCCATGACGGGTAATTTATGTAGTATTGAACTAGGGATGATGTTTTGAGACTTTTATTTTATTTTTAATTGTACATATACATGGTATTTTTACTTTGTGTCGGGGAATAAGTTTTTCTTTTCTTGGCAGTTGCTTCACTCGGATTTTCACGTTCAGCAAGCCGCATATCGTATCCTACTTGTTATTATATGGAAGGAGATGGGTAAATCAATAACTTCTATCATTTTTCTATATTTGTTCTTTAAAAATGATTTTGTGTAGAACTGCTATTTGATTCCATTCTTTCTCATATTATCGATATGATTGATCGAATTTTTCTATAGAACTAGATTGGGCTTCATTACGGAGCCCTATATAACACATGACATTCACCCCACCGTGCATTTATAAAAAAGTAAAGGAAAAATAAAAAGAAAAAAAATGATTAAGGGCTTAGATGAATGCCATATTATTTATAGGGCTCCATAATGAAGCCCTGTCTGGTTCTACACAGAAGAACTGATGATTGACCACGGTGATTCCTAAACGCCTAACACTATCATTCAACCAGTTTTTGAGATATGTACTTTTGGATTTAAGTGTCTTGACTGATTTTTATATTTTGCTATACATTCAACTATACACTCAAATGAACTCCCACTAAATGACACGTGTTTTTCTCAATATCACTAGATAAATTACAAAACCAACGTTGAGGTTTAGTCTAATTTAAAAAAAAAAAAAACGGGTTCTTTTTTTGAAAATATAAACCACAAATTGCAACTATTAACCTCAAGGCCAAGGGGATGTTCGTAGTACCTTAAGAAGGTATTGGTAATTTGAAAGATAACTAGAATTAATTTTGCAATTAGATAAACATTAGATGCAATTTTTGTAATTTAGACATTTATAACTCATTTGAAAAGGTAATTACGAAGTCATTTGTATTATCATTACTAATAGTATTTTGAATATTTATTCGTAAAATTTGTTACCATTATTAATAGTATTTTTAGTATTTTGTGTTGTGTTGATATCAACTTGGAAGATGTATCCAATTTATTTGGCATTCTTGATTCAGTTTTTATTAAAGTCTTATTGTTCGTTTTGACCTACAGGCACTCAATAAGGAAGAGCCTTATTCGAAAGATAACATTGATGATGTACGTAGACGTTGGGCCGAGTATTTTATGGAGGTTATTTCATGACGTTTTCTAGAGGCCATTTGATAGTGCACTATCAATTATTAGAATGTTAGCAATATAGGTGCTAAAATCTTTTGATGTTGAATTTTGATGGTTGAAAAATTATGGTACGTCTACTGATTAGTGTAATTTTGACGACTAGTTGTGTACTTTTGATGGTTGATGTTACATTTGGTGATTGGAGTAATTTTGACTTGTGGTTGGTGAATGAAATAATGATTTGTCGGTTAAATTTTCTTTATTGTTTATGTTTTGATTATGGAGTTATAATAATTTAGGTCAAACCGGATATAAAAACGGTATCGTAACATGTTCTTAAATATGACATTCTAGAACCTACATATCGAATATCCGTTCTAAATATGACTCTCTAGAACGTACAATTCGAATTTACGTTCTAAATTATGACACTCTAGAACGTACAGTTCGAATATACGTTCTAAAATATGACACTCTAGAACGTATAATTCGAATATACGTTCTAAAATTTGACATTCTAGAACATATAATTCGAATATCCGTTCTAAAATAATGACTTTCTAGAACGTATAATTCGAGTATCCGTTCTAAAATATGACATTCTAGAACGTATATTAGAATATACGTTCTAGAATGGCAGCCCTTCTAGAACATATATTTAATAATTACCTTCTAGAACGTACAAATTGAAATATCTGTTCTAAAACATTACATTCTAGAACGTACAATGGAAACTGTTCTTTTTAAATATGACGTTCTAGAACGTACAATTTGAATTTCCGTTCTAAAATATGACATTTTAGAACGTATATTCTAATATCTGTTCTAGAATATGAGACATTTAGAACGAATATTAGAATATACGTTCTAGAATGTATTATCGAGAACGGGGCAGACCCAAAATACGACTTTTTAGAACGAGTATAAAATATTTTAGAACGGCTGCATCTAGAACGTAGCAAGATCCGTTCTAGAATGCCTGTTTTATCCGTTCTAGAATGTCTCTGCTGCACTAGTGATATATATGACACATTGGCCACATATATCTTACATTCTCCCACTTGGCCAAGTGACAGAATATACGTTCATCGTTTAAAAATTAATCATAATGTGCACATCATAATGATAAGTTTTAATTTCATGGTCAATTCATATTTCATTATTAAGTATATACTAATATGAGTCACGACGGTTCTATATCAATTATCCGACATAGTTTCTTCCATGTACCATAATATTAGTTTTCTACTTAAATTTTCATAAACGTAAAATCAATAATGGTTCACATTAATGTCTAATAATAGACAAGATCCTGTTAGAGTTGTGTCAATGATTAGCACATATTGGTCCTTATTTTTATTAGTATTTCAGTTAGTTTTTCTTATTGTTTTTTGTATAAGTTGGATAGTTTAAGCGTAATTCCGTATTTTTATACTTTCAGCTTATTTTACCGTATTTTGATCGTAACGAGTAAGAATAGGTGATTATTCGTTGTTTTTCACCTTACAGCTAAGTAACCGGAAGAGTTCAGCACGTAAAGATGAAGTATGATGATCGAGAGGCAAGGATCGAGCTTTCCAGTGAAAGAGTAGCAGAAAAATTGAGAGAATAAGAGGTGCAGTGAAGCTGCGTTGGTCAACGTAGGCGTCGACGCTATCCATGTCCGCGTCAGTCAACGCTACGTCGACGCCAAGCCGACATAACTCTCTGAAGCGTCGATCCTAGGTGCGTTGGTCGACGCCCATGCCTGTCGACGCGAGCGCTCAGATGCGTCGACGCCGAGCCCCAGCTCACGTCGGTCGACGCGACGGCCCAGAATTGGATTTTTAGGGCTTCTTATGCTATAAGCCAAAGGAAAACTATTTAAACCCTTCTAAGTCCGTCCAAAGAAGACACCACACAAGATACACCACTACGACCCTACTTACGCTCGTTCAGCTCCTAAACAACGCACCGTTACATCCCATATAACAACACAAAAGATCGAAACCGGAGATTCAAGAGTCACGAGTTCCAAGATCCAATCGTTAGTTCGAGTCTCGGTTTTCGATCAAGATCTACGCAACCTCTCCGGATTAGCTGGAGAATCTTACTGCAACTCTTAGTTTAATAAGTACTCTAAACCCTTTATTTGCTTTCGTAGTTTAATTTATGCAATTAATTAGTTGGTTTTCAATTATTGTTCTTGAATTGTTTTATGCTTCGAACCTTAGAAACTACTGTTATTCGGATTCTTAATTTTAGTTTAATTAATGTTTGGTTACTGTTCATGCTAGATAATTCATTCCGTTTATCTTTTGGTTTAGATAATTGCTTTTCGTTTACGCTAGTTAAATCTGGTTTGAGTTCTTAGATAATTCTCAAATTTACTTGTTCTAGTTGCTGAATTAGACTACTTAGTTTGAATTAATATTCATGCGTTTCGATTTCTTAGATAATCAAACTCTCAACCCCCCCCCCCCTCCAATTAGTATAAGTTACTTGTGATTGAACAAACTATTTGAGATTCCGATTGTATGTTCCTCGAGAGACGACTCGAGTTAACTTTGCCAACCTACACGCGACCCCGTACTCTTGCGGACAAGCTATTGAATTTCTGACAAATATTTATAAGTAGGCACACACAAAAGCTTGAATCAAAAATTGGCGCCATTGCCGGAGAACATAGCAAAGGTCTCAAAAATATGTTTGTTCGTTTTATTTTATTTTTAGCCGTCTATTTGTATAATTTACTCTAGTCGATGCGTTTAATGTGTTGTTGAGTGTATGCAAGGTCGAAGATCACTTAGACCCGAACTTGCACCATTCATCGACAATATTCATCGTTCCAATCAAACGAGACCTTCTCACATATCCAAAAGCGAATCGTCTGCACCCAATGATTTTGTTTGTGACTCGGTACCTGAGATGATGTTGAGCCTAGACAATCCTGTCCACAACAACAAGGATGATCAACCACCGAGGAACCCACCTATACGACAAAGAAACGAGTACGGAAGTGAACCAATTCGTCCCAACGGACCGGTACAACCTCAAGAATATTCGGAAAATATTCAGCGGAACATGATGGACCAGAATGAAGGACGAGGAGGAGGACATAGAAATCGCCACCACCATGACCAGAGATAATTATTCTGTGAGATCTTATCATGGAGACGAACAGGTTGAAGACTGGTTCGCCAATAACCACCACAACGAGAGGAACGAGTATGATAGAAACTACGCGAGGCTCAATAACCAAGAGAGACACCAAGAGAGACACCAACGGTAGGCGCGCGAGCCAAGACAAAGAGAGTTCATGACTCCGCAAGTGGGTCCCTATAGTTCTGCCATTGTGTTGGGTAGAACTGCAAGAGACTTCGAGCTGAAACCTCATATAATCAACAACCTCCCGACATTTCACGGCCTCGCCAACGAAGATCCATTGACTTTTCTCAAGGAGTTTTATACCGAGGTTAGTAGGATCCCATCTCCGGGACTAATCACGAAGACCTCCAAATGGTGTGCTTTCCAAGCTTCATGAAGGATAAAGCCAAATCTTGGCTACTATCACTAGAACCGAGATCTCTGATTGATTGGCCCATGGTTAGCGACAAATTCATAAATCAGTATTACTCAGCACAGACGATGGGCCACATTAGGAGACAAATAGCCAACTTTGTCCATCAAGATAGGGAGTTACTTCACGAGGCATGGGAACATTTCCAATCATTTCTACAAGCTTGCCCACATCATCCCAACTCTCCGGGAATGGCAAATCAGTTGTTCTACGAAGGGCTTTTGGACTCTTATAAAAATAACGTCGAAGTAGCGGCTGGAGGAGATTTTGGATACTTGACAGCAACGGAGGCAAAGCGACTGTTTGAAAAGATGAGCGAGAAGTCGAGGCAAATGAGCTCTCAACCACGAAAGATAAGAGTTAACGAGGCAACTGAGGTGCCAAGCAACGAGACCGTCGAGACATGTAACCGCTGTGGAGAGCAAGGGCATTTGGTGGATACATGTAAAATGGTGTATTACAAAGAATGCGAAGACGAGGCGTATGCCATCAGGGATCAAATGCGCAATCAAGACCTTCCAACCTATGATCACACGCCTCTGACAAACTCCAAATTCAACGCGCATCGTAACTCTCCTTACTTGAAATTGGGCCCTGAAAACCCACATTCTGCCCCAGCACAAACTAATTCAACGCCACCACCACCAAAAAAATCGCCACCATCCGGGCCGACACCTACTCCGATACAGCCAAATGATCAACTGTTAATTTGGAAACAAAACCAAGTCATCGAAACAATCAGAAATAGAGACGGGCTCGCCAATCTTACCACACAAGTCAATAAGTAGGGAGAAGTTTTGAGCGACCTCTCCAAGAGTGTGAAGAATTTGGAGAAAATAATGGGCCAAATGGAAACTTCTATGGCAAAAGCGGAAAACGAGAAAGGAAAACTTCCGAGCTAACTAGAGCAAGCTTCATCTGTCCACATCTTACGAAGCGGAAAGAAGGTAGATAATGGAATCGAGGAAAAGGAAGAAGAGGGCACGGAAATCCTAACTGCGGAATCATCAAAGGAGGACAAACCTAAACCGGTAGACCAAATGCGTAAATCACCAAGTCCTTATATTCCAGGTTCTTTAAAAGGGAAGCTTCCGAATCCATCCACCACAGTCGACGATTCCACCAAGTCTCCGACTCAGCAACCAAAGCAATTGACACCTACAATTCGAGACAAGGTTCCCTTTCCGAGTCGCCTACGCCCAGCCAAAGAAAACAAAAAGTTCATGGAACTCTACAATCTGCTGAAGAACGTTAACGTTAATCTTCCTCTTCTAGACGTAATCAAGACGATGCCCGCGTACGTTAAGTTTTTCAAGGAGTTATTCACAAGGGAACGGCGATTGGAGACGACTCAACGAGTAGAATTAACCAAGGAAGTGAGCGCCATATGCAAGGGTCCGTTACCCAAAAAGGAGAGAGACCCCGGGATTTTTTGCATAACCATCACCTTAGGAAATGGGAAAACGACACGTGGAATGCTTGACCTTGGAGCAGGGATTAATTTGATGCTGTATTCACTTTATAAGGAATTCGAATTAGGGACAATGAGGCCAACGATGATGCGGATGCAATTGGCGGATCGATCTATTAGACAACCACTTGTCATAGTCGAAGATGTTTTAGTTCAAGTCGACGAGCTTGTGATTCCAGTCAATTTTGTCATACTTGATGTCGGCGAAGTTCCAATGGAAGGCACTGAACATACTATCTTGCTCGGCCAACCATTCATGTCCACTTCTCATACGCTGATTGACGTGCACAAGGGGAGGATGACCTTATCTGTTCTGGGTGAGACAGTCACATTTCCTCTTAAAGATATCCACAACACTCCTTCTCCGTACATGAATGAAGATTTCTCGTTTATTGATCCTATTGCTTCTTGTATTCACGAGCTCAAAGGGATCACTGTGCTAGATGAATTAAGTGTCGAGGACGACACAAAGTTTTTAAACAGGGTGGCAGAGATGCTAGAAATAGACTTGAATGAAATCAACAAAGATTACGAAGAAATTGATGTTTTTGATGAGGAATTGTGCGAAATAGCTAACACACCCGAACTTGGTCAAAAAGTGGAGTTGAAACCACTGTCAAGCCATTTGAAGTATGTTTTCCTCGAGCCCAAGGAAACAAAACCCGTCATCATATATTTAGAATTGACGGAACATGAAGAAAAATAATTAATCGAGATGCTAAGTAACCACAAAGAGGCAATAGGATGGAGCATCGGCGACATCAAAAGGATAAGCCATGTTACTTGTATGCACCGAATTGAGATAGAACCCGACACCAGGCCTGCTAGGGACAGTCAACGAAGATTGACACCAACACTTTATGAGGTGTCAAAAAGGAAATTTTTAAACTTAAAGACGAGGAAATTATTTTCGCCATTTCTGACAGCAAAAGGGTGAGCCCAATTCATGTGGTTCCGAAGAAAGGAGGCATCACCATCACCGAAAATGACAAAGGCAAGATAGTTCCAACCCGATTGATGACTGGATGGCGAATGTGTATCGATTATAGGAAGTTAAATGCAGCCACTCGCAAGGATCACTTTCCTCTGCCGTTCATAGACCAACTTCTCGACAAGCTTGCCGGACATGAGTTCTACTGCTTCTTGGATGGCCTTTCGGGCTATTACCAAGTAGCCATCGCTCCGAAAGATCAAAGCAAGACAACGTTCACATGCTCTTTTGGCACGTTTGCCTTTCGAATAATGCCCTTCGGTTTGTGCAACGCACCAGCGACTTTTCAAAGGTGCATGCTCTTAATTTTTAGTGATTTTATTGATGATTTTCTTGAAGTATTCATGGATGATTTCTCGATTTTTGGGTCATCTTTTGAAAATTATTTATCCAACTTGTCTAGAGTTTTAGAACGTTGTATTGAGAAGAATCTAACTTTGAGTTGGGAGAAATCCCATTTTATGGTAAAGAGTGGCACTGTTCAAGGCCATGTTGTCTCTAAAAAGGGGTTGGAGGTTGATAAGGCAAAAATTGATGTAATTAAAACCCTCCCTCCCCCTCGAGATGTTAAGGGAATTATGAGTTTTCTTGGTCATGCAGGTTTTTATAGACGTTTTATCAAAAACTTTTCAAAAATAAGTCGTCCACTTTGCAAACTGCTGACTTTAGATACTACTTTCATTTTTAACGAAGAATGTTTTAACGCATTTACTGAGTTAAAAGAGAGTCTTACTTCTGCCCCTGTGGTTGTTGCTCCTGATTGGACCTTACTCTTTGAAATTATGTGCGATGCCTCTAATGAGGCGGTGGGGTCCGTTTTGGGACAACGTGTGGATAAATTTCTTAGGGTTATTTATTATGCTAGTTATGCTAAACGATGCCCAACGTAATTACACCACAACTGAAAAAGAATTACTGGCAGTTGTATTTTCGCTTGATAAATTTAGATCGTATATAGTTGGAGCCAAAGTAATTGTACATACGGATCATGCTGCATTACGTCATTTGTTTTCCAAACCACAAAGTAAACCACGTCTGATTAGGTGGATTTTACTGCTGCAAGAATTTGATGTAGAAATAAAAGATAGACGAGGTTGTAAAAATGTTGTAGTTGATCATTTGCCTAGAATGATAATTGAGGAGAATGAGGGTGAGAAATTTATGATTAACGATCTTTTCCCTTATAAGAATGTTTTAATCTCGAGCAACTAATTACTCCTTGGTACGCTGATATAGTGAATTATCTTATTTGCAAAATTGTGCCTAACCATTTATCCTACTAAGAACGGAAGATATTTTTGAGTAAATGCACTTTTGGGATGACCCCTATGTATTCAAACGCTGCAAGGATGGTCTAAACAGAAGGTGCGTTCCAAACGATGAAATGGGAAGCATTCTGCAATTTTGCCATGACCATGGAGGGCATTTTGGAGCTCAAAAGACGGCATTTAAGGTATTGCAAGCTGGATTCTATTGGCCGAGTTTATTTGCCGATGCTTTCAAATACTGCAAAACGTTCGATAACTGCCAATGAACCGGCAACATAGGAAAGCGAGACGATATGCCGTAAGTACCCAACCAAGTGGTAGATATTTTTGATGTATGGGGAATAGACTTTATAGGACCCTTCCCTAAGAGCAGAGATTTCAAGTACATTCTGGTTGGTGTCGACTACGTATCAAAATGGGTTGAAGCGATCCCCGCTCGAAGAGCTAATGCAGAAGTCATCCTTAAATTCCTCCAAGAAAATATTTTCAGTAGATTCGGGGTGCCGAAATCAATAATAAGTGATGGAGGAAGCCATTTTTGCAACCGAGCGTTTGCAAGGCTGATGACAAAATATGGGGTCCGACACAAGGTAGCTACACCTTACCACCCTCAAACATCGGGTCAAGTCAAAACGAGCAATTGTCAACTAAAGGCTATCCTCGAGAAGACAGTCGGACCAAGTCAAAAGGATTGGGCAGTCAAACTTGTCGACGCACTGTGGGCATACCAAACGGCCTACAAGATGGTGCTTTGGAATGAGTCCTTTTCGACTCGTCTATGGGAAGGCTTGCCATTCGCACGTTGAGTTAGAGTAGCGAGCTAGTTGGGCCATTCGCAAGCTAAACATGAACTATGATGAGGCAGGCGAGTATAGGAAACTGGAACTGACTGAGCTTGAGTAAATAAGAAACGAGTCTTATGATGATGCATGGAGGAAAAAGAAATGACGAAAATACGCCACGACCGAAGACTCGTTAACAAGCATTTGGAGGTAGGTAAGTTGGCTCTATAATTCGAGATTGAAATTTCCAGGTAAATTGAAGTCAAGATGGAGTGGCCCGTTTGTGAGTAAAGAGATCAACGAATATGTAGCGGTCACCCTTTACTACGAAAGACGAGATACAATGTTTCAAGTCAACGGGCACCGCGTTAAGATATATCGCGATGGGGAGGAAACGGGTCAAGATCGTGAGATATTGGAGATGGCAGACCTGCCACCAACTGCAAATTAATCAAGGAACACTTGCATCGAGCAAACGACGTTAAAAGATGCGCTTCTTGGGAGGAAACCCAAGCCATTTTCTTTTATATCCTTTGTATTTCTTTTCAGTTTTTTGTATTTCTTTCTTTTTCTATTTTTCGTGTGTTTTATGTTTATAAACAGGATATATGTTGTCAAGGAGAGACCAATCCACTGAACGATAGACGAAAAATTCATTTTGGAGGCCAACGCATCAATCGCGTCGATCGACGCGAGCGTCGAGGCGGCGTCGATGCTGTCCACGTGCGAGCGTCGACGCGGCGTCGACGCTGTCCACGCGCGTGCATCGACCTGCAGCGCGAAATTTGGAATTTTTGGGCTGCGATTTTTGGGAATTTTATTCCCAATAGGTGAGTGAGTTTTTGGTAATTCTTTTTTGCACGAAATTTGGCTGGTTTTGGGGTCAAGATCTTTTGCCTTAAGAGAGTTTTAATTAGATTAGGAAACTTAATCTCTCTTCCCTTATTTATAATTTGGGTGAATCTAGGATTCCTATTTTCAAGAGCTCTTGATTCCTATATAAACCAACCACCCCTGCACTCTTTCTTTCATAATTCTCTTGTGTTCTACACCTCCCTACACCAAATATATTTCTTCTCCTAGCCTTTCAACACCATGATGCCAATTCCACAAGAAACCAAAAACCATGAAAATAGGTGGATGTTGAGGAATGAGCATGAAGAAAAACTGGGCCAGCTGCAAGTTGAAGTCGAGAAGGTGAAGGATATGGTTGGTGGATGTCAAATGGACGAAGTCCATTACACTCTACAAATCGATACCTTGAATGATCAATTGAGGAGACTGGAGGAAATAAATGAAGGGCTGAGGGACATGAATCATCAACTAAGGGGCACAATTAGAGAATTGAGGGGAATTGAGCGTGATCTCAAGGAGAGCAAGGAGTATTCCGAGGAGCGTGACATGACCATAGACGAGCTTCACGACGAACTTCTATTGGATAGAGAGGCAATTGAGGAATTAACCAAGCAAAACAATGAGATGTTGTGGGCTGAAACTGAGTTTGCAAGCGAGATCAACATTAGAGACAAGCGCCTAGAGGAGACAAATTTCGAATTAGAAAAGGTGGTGTTGGATGGGATAATCCTCTTACGAAAAAATTACGCCATCCACGAGGATAAATTTGCGCTCATATGCCGAATTGAAGAGCGAGATGCCCAAATCAGGGATCTAAATGAGAGGGACACGGCAAACGAATGGAATATAGGATATTGGAAGCAGTGCTTGGATGAAGCTAGAAAGAAGATTGTCGCATTAGAGAAATTGGGAAATAGATCTCCTTAGATTCATAGGACGTTGCCACTAGCTATTTATCTATGTTTTTCCATTATCGAGTCATAGGATTGTCCCCCTATTCTATCCTGTTTATTTTCTCGCTATTTTAATTTTATTTGGTTGTTTAAGTGTGTCGTATCAGCATTAATAAAATTTTTATTTTTCGCACGTCCCTTGTCTTTAAATATTCTTTGGTTTTACCATGGGTGTTTTTGGTTTTTCTTGTGAGTTGTGCAGTTTATCCATGGTTGACGATTATTTAAGTGGTGCTCCGCCACTTGCTGAGGGGCCATGGCAGTGATCTACTATGCTTTGTTATTGCTGATGAACGCTATTACATTTTTACGTTTATTTGTTATTTGTTGTGTTTTGGATTCTTGTTTCAAGGACAAACCAATCACAAGACGCTAGATACTGGAAATTGCACGGCTTCATTTGGGGAAATTCGACCATCAACTTTCAAGGACGTTTTTCCTACTCCTATCCTCTTTTGATTTAATTTTCTTTATATTTATGGCAATCAGGGGATTGCCGAGCTTTTTGAGGGGGGGATGGTGGAGTATGATTGAAATATGATTGGGAATTGTGTGCAATTTGAATTTTTACGTATGATTGATTCCTGCTTCTGTGACGAATTGTGTTTGTATGGCATGCCTGCCAAAGTTAGCTAAGTATGATTTGAGGTTTTTGTCTTTGAGTGTGTATAAGTGCATAATTTTTTTCAAAAGTATTATTTACATATTGTAAAATGGTACTTGGACGCAAACGATTTCGCAAAACCTTAAAAGCAGCGTCAATTCAAAAAAAATTTCATGCAAAAGCCTGTGAGTAGCCTGAGTGTTTATCATCATTGCATGTACTTGAATGAGTTTTGATTTGAGATCTCTTTGAAACCTCTGTGTGTAGTTGACTTGAAAATGAGGTTAAGGCACAGATATAATCCCTATTCTGGCCATATTCATATATTTTAGCCACTATAAATCTCGAATGAGCCAATCATAGCCAAATAATCCATTCCTATAGCCATGTGTGTTTTGATTCAACCCCTACAACCCATTAAAAGCGTGGGGTAGGAGTTCACCATTTTTCTGGTTATTAATGTTTTGGAATTTTATAGGGATTTATGAATTATTGTAATAAGGATCACCATCCTTCGCAAAAAAAAAAAAAAAAAAAAGACCCCATCAAAATAAATTTAAGGGGAATAAAAAAAAAAGGAAAAAGGATGGTGGATCGAGTTATGAAATTGCCTACGCGTTGTAAAGGCTTGTGTTTTATTGGTTATTCGCTGATGAGCCTATGTTTAAAAGGCATGAATTGTGTAGAAGCATAGCTTCAATTTTGATTAAGTGGTTGAGCTGCAAGTCGGATTAGAGTTACGAGTTGGGAAATAGCCTAATGTTTAAAGGCTACTTTATGAGTGTTTAGTGAGGCTTACATTTTGAACGAGGTGAAGCAAATTGCTTTGTGATTAGAGTAGGTTGGGTGAGTTATTGATCATGTTAGATCACGTGTTAGCCACACGACTTATATATTCCATACCCATCCAAAGAGCCTTACATTACAACCCGAAAAGACCCTTTCCAATTCTTAGTTTGATAACACACTTAATTCGCGATTGAAAAGAGATTGATTTTCGGTTCTTGTTTATTGTGCTTCTATTTGTATGATTTGAGTGTATACACATCCCATGCAGAAAATACTCGAGTGCTTTGAGCGCACACTCTTATATATTACCTTTTGAGAGGATGCATGAATTTGATTTTGGAGCGACAATGTAATAAAGGTGGAGTGATTGAAGTTGCGTGTATGTATCTATATTTTCAAAATTATCTACGTAGCATCGCACAACTCATTGCTTGGACTAATATTCATTCATGCTCTACTTTGAATCTATCGTTCGTTCGAGGACGAACAAACCAATAAGCATGGGGTAGTTGATTAGTACATATTTGTCCTTATTTTTATTAGTATTTTATTTAGTCTTTCTTATTATTTTTGGTATAAGTTGGATAGTTTAAGTGTAATTCCGTATTTTTATACTTCCAGCTTATTTTACCGTATTTTTGATCATAACGAGTAAGAATAGGTGATTATTCATTGTTTTTCACCTTACAGCTAAGTAACCGGAAGAGTTCAGCACGTAAAGATGAAGTATGATGATCGAGAGGCAAGGGTCGAGCTTTCCGGTGAAAGAGTAGCAGAAAAATCGAGAGAATAAGAGGTGAAGCGAAGCTGCGTTGGTCGACGCAGGCATCGACGCTATCCATGCCCGCGTTGGTCGACGCTTTGTTGACGCCAAGCTGACGTAACTCTCTGAAGAGTCGATTCAAGAGTGCGTCGGTCGATGCTCAAGACGACGCAACTCTCTCAAGCGTCGATCCTAGGTGCGTTGGTCGACGCCCATGCCTGTCGACGCGAGCGCTCTAGACGCGTCGACGCCAAGCCCCAGCTCGCGTCGGTCGATGCGACGTCAACGTGATGGCCCAGAATCGGATTTTTAGGGTTTCTTATGCTACAAGCCAAAGGAAAACTATTTAAACCCTTCTAAGTCCGTCCAAAGAAGACACCATACACAAGATACACCACTAAGACCCTACTTACGCTCGTTCAGCTCTTAAACAACGAACCGTTACATCCCATAACAACACAAAAGATCGAAACCAGAGATTCAAGAGTCACGAGTTCCAAGCTCCAATCGTTAGTTTGAGTCTAGGTTTTCGGTCAAGATCTACGCAACCTCTTCGGATTAGCTGAAGAAATTTACTGCAATTCTTAGTTTAATAAGTACTCTAAACCCTTTATTTGCTTTCATAGTTTAATTTATGTAATTAAGTAGTTGGTTCTCAATTATTGTTCTTGAATTGTTTTATGCTTCGAACCTTAGAAACTACTTTTATTCGGGTTCTAAATTTTAGTTTAATTAATGTTTGGTTATTGTTCATGCTAGATAATTCATTCCGTTTATCTTTTAATTTAGATAATTGCTTTTCGTTTACGCTAGTTAAGTCTGGTTTGAGTTCTTAGATTAATTCTCGAATTTACTTGTTCTAGTTGCTGAATTAGACTAATTAGTTTGAATTAATATTCATGCATTTCGCTGTCTTAGATAATCAAACTCTCAAGCCCCCTCCCAATTAGTATAAGTTACTTGTGATTGGACAAACTATTTGAGATTCCGATTGTATGTTCCTCGAGAGACGACTCGAGTTAACTTTGCCAACCTACACGCGACCCCGTACTCTTGCGGGCAAGCTATTGAATTTCTGACAAATATTTATAAGTAGGCACACACAAAAGCTTGAATAAGTCAACATTTATGTATATATTAATGACAAACAAGATATCTATTAATTTTCAGAAACAACAAATAAAAGAGCTCAAAGTATCAAGTACATAAAGCATAGAATTATTAGGTTATATTAACAATCCCCATTCTTCCGACATATTCAATAAATGCCTTTGGGATAATCTTTTAGTCAAAGGATCTGCAATCATGAGATTGGTGCTAATATGCTCAATTGACATATTTTGTTTCTGAACTTCTTCTTTAACGACAAGGTATTTTAATTCCATGTGTCTAGCACCTTTTAAATACTTGTCGTGTTTAGAGAAGAAAACTGCTGCGGCATTAACACAGTAAACTCTCAGCGTCTTGGCAATACTGTCGACTATTCCAAGTCCTGAGATAAAATTCTGCAACCAATTTACTTGAAGTGAGGCTTCAAAGCATGACACAAATTCAGCTTCCATAGTGGATGCAACAATGACATACTGCTTCACACTTTTCCATGATATTGGTCCCCCAGCCAATAGGAACACATAACCAGATGTGGAGTTTCTCGTGTCAACACATCCGTCATGACAATTGATTCATAAGGAATATCTTTCATTTGCTTACGTTCCAATTCATTCTTTGGACATTGCATAAGACTAAACTTGTCTCCCTTCTGAATTGGAATGATACTTGATGAGCACTTATCAATTCTAAATCTCTCTAAGACTTTGTTAATATATGCTTTCTGAGATAACCCCAACAATCCTTGTGATCTATCCCGAAATATTTCTATTTCGATCACATAAGTTGCCTCACCCATATCTTTCATTTCAAAGTTCTTCGAGAGAAATTTCTTGGTGTCATACATCAAACCAAGATCATTCGTTGCAAGCAAGATGTCATCAACATACATAATTAGAATAATAAACTTGCTCCCACTGACTTTCATATAAATACATCGATCAATAATGTTCTCTTCAAATCTAAAAGAAGTAATGGTATCATTGAAGTTAAGATACCATTGACGGGAAGCTTGTTTAAGTCCTTATATCAATTTCTTAAGTTTACACACCATACGTTCTTTTCATTCTATGGAGAAACTCTCAGGTTGATCCATATAAACTTCTTCATCCAAATTACCATTTAGAAAGGCTGTTTTCACATCCATTTGATGTAGCTCCAAATCATAATGAGCCACCAAAGCCATAATAATTCTAAAATAATCTTTCTTAGAAGCCGGTGAAAAGGTCTCATTATAATCAATACCACTTTTCTGAGTAAAACCTTTTGCAACAAGTCTGGCCTTATGTCGTTCGATATTTCCATTAGAGTCGCGTTTAGTCTTAAAGACTCATTTACACCCGACTCTTTTAGAACCTTTTGGCAATTCAACAAGGTCCCAGACTTCATCCTGTTCCATAGATTTCAACTCATCTTTCATGGCATCTAACCATTTTATAGAATTATCAGTTTCCATGGCATGTGAAAATGAAACTGGATCATCATCAACTCCTAAGTCATATTCTGACTCATGAAGATAAACCACATATTCATCTGAAATAGCAGATCTCCTTTGTCTTTGAGATCTACGTAATTGTATTTCATGTGGTTCATTTATTGCAGGTTCATTATCGTTATTTAGAGTCTCTTGGTCATTAATGTGTTGTTCTTGCCCAATATTAGGCTGCTCAACAATAGGAGGAACAACAACTTTACAAGGAGTTATGAGCAAAGGAATTTGCACCCTAACTTCTTAAATTTCCACATTTCGTGGTTCTTGGCTCCCACTAATTTTATAATTTTCAATGAACCTAGCATTTTCAGTTTCAATAATTCTTGTACTATAATTAGGACAGTAAAACTTATACCCTTTAGACTTTTCAAGATAGCCAATGAAGTAACCACTGGTCGTCTTTGGACCCAATTTCTTTTCTTGTGGATTGTAAGCTCTTACTTCTGCCAGGCAACCCCAAACATGTAGGTGCCTTAAACTAGGGTTTCTACCAGTCCACAGTTCAGAAGGCGTCTTAGGAACTGTCTTACTAGG
The DNA here is from genome assembly GCA_014905375.1 of Phtheirospermum japonicum. Taxonomy (NCBI): domain Eukaryota; kingdom Viridiplantae; phylum Streptophyta; class Magnoliopsida; order Lamiales; family Orobanchaceae; genus Phtheirospermum; species Phtheirospermum japonicum. The sequence continues at coordinate 771,209 of BMAC01000061.1, read as the reverse complement.
AACCTTGTTTAACAAATACATGGCAGTTTTAAGAGCGTGCATCCAAAATGATGTGGGTAATGAAGAATTACTTAACATACTCCTAACCATATCCAAGAGAGTATGATTACGTCTTTCTGCTACATCATTCTGTTGTGGTGTACCTGGAATAGTATATTGAGCACATATACCACGCTTTTCAAGAAATTTGGCAAACGGGCCTGGATATTGCCCAAATTCATTATATTTTCTATATAATTCACCACCACTATCAGATCTAATAATCTTCACTTTTTTATCTAGCTGTCTTTCAACCTAAGTAATAAATACCTTGAGGGCATCTACTGACTGAGATTTTTCGTTTGATAGATAGATATAACCATAACGTGAAAAATCATCGATAAAGGTGATAAAATATCTTTCTTTTCCAAAAGAGGAAACATCAAAAGGCCTGCAGATATCGATGTGTATTATTTCAAGAAGATGTGTGCATCTGGTGGCTCCCATCTTTGTGTGTTTTGTTTGTTTTCCCTTAATACAATTCACACAAATGTCAAGATCGGTAAAATCCAAATTTGGAAGGATTTCGTTCTTTACCAATCTTTTAATTCGTTCTTTGGAAATATGCCCCAAACGTTTATGCCACAAGAAAGTAGATCTCATTCACTAAACCACGTTTAGTTCCAACATTATGATGCAGGGTTAAAAAGAGTCTCAGCAAAATTATTATCGAGCTTAAGTTTATAAAGACCATCACTAAGGACACCAGAACCAATAAAAAGATTTTGTTTAAACAAACTAAAACATCCATTCTCAAATTTAAAGGAATATCCAACAGAATCAAGTCTTGAAAGAGAAACCAAATTACGAGAAACGGAAGGTACATAAAGAGTTTGAAACAAATCTAAATGGTGTCCGGAATCTCAAAATAAGACGGTAAGTTCCAATCGCTTCAACTGGAGCTTTGGCTCGATTTCCCATGTACACATACAATTCATTTGGATTTGTGATTCGGGTCGTAAGGAATCCCTGCATCGTATTTGAAACAAGTGGTGCAGCCGGAATCAAGCCACCTTGTATTATTAGGAACATCAACTAAATTTGATTCGAAACATACGAAAGCTTTAAGCATACCTTTCTTTTCGAACCATGCCTTACGTTTCAGGCAATGTCTTTAGAAGCATCCGAGTTTCCCAAAGAAACGACACTTGAGATCGTTGTGTTCCTTTTTCTATATTTGGACAGATGACTCATTCACTTTCAATGGTCCGTGCTTGCCCTTTCTTTTCTTTCTTCTGACTTTCTTACCAGCTCCATGATTGGTAACGAGATGAATGGAATGAGTTCCCTGATTCTTAATCCGTTTTTCCTCCTGAACTAAAATACTGTGAAGTTCATTCACATTCAGTTTCTCTTTCATGATGTTATAGTTCATTGGGAAAGGACCATAATCAGAAGGCAGTGAATTCAAAATAAACTGCACGAGGAAGTTATCATCCACAGTCATCCCTAAGGACTTAAGTCTTGCTGCAATATTCTTCATTTCAATGACGTGTTCATGCATGCTATGAGAACCATCAAACTTCATGGTAGTTAAAGTAGGCATTAATGTCTCAGCAAGAGACTTATCAGCAGTTTGGGAGCGTTCTCCCACTGATTTCATGAATTCCTTAGCATTTTTAGTTTGATGGATAGTGGACTTGATATTGTTTTCTATACTCATTCGCATAAGCATAAGGCTTAGTCTGTTCGATCTTTCCTAAGAATTATGGACAGATATTTTAGTGTCACTACTAGTATTAGTAATAGCAACAGGCTTTTCAACTTGAAGTGCTAATTCAAGATCCAAGACACGATTTTCTCGCACCATTCGGAATAGTGAAGCCCGTTAAACATAGGAATAGTCGAAGCATGCAAAAGAAGAGAAACATGAATAGGTACTGCAATTATAAGAGTTAATTGGTGCATTAATGCTTTGAGATTACATAATTTGGATCCGAGAATAGAGACAATAAATGTACATTGAAGTTCTCCTTTGGGCGATCCAACAATGTACTACATTAAACGTAATTGATGCTAAACGCTAGATTTTCTAAATAATTGGATTAAATATTTTTTAACTAAATATGTTCACCATCTTTAGATATGCTAACACATCTAATAAAATATTTCAATTAACCACAATAATGTTCTTGATCATACAAATAACTGATTTACCTTTGGGGGGATCCTTAAATATTCTATAATCAATGAACGTCAATATGCCCAATATTATATCATAATATCATTCCAATTATAGCATCACATAATTATGGGTAATTGAATTTTCATTTAATTTGACATTTATAATAAACTTTCTAATTTGACCACTTTGGCGACTAACAAATTATTCATAATATATAAGTCAAATTAAAAAATAAATACTACAAATTATATAACTTAATAGCTAAGATACTTTAGTGGCTAACTAAATCATCTATTAAAACTTCAAACACACACAGTAATATTTGAAATTTTATTCAATCATAATTAATTCATATAACAAAACTTTGGTTCTGCATGAATGGATGACTGATAATATATCAATAAAGAAAACATGATCACCTAATCATTAATAGATAAGTAAACTCATAAAATAATACTTGGCAAACACTTGTGTTAGGCCAGATTAACGGGTCATGAACCGTTAGGCCATCTGACCCGATACTATAATGTATTAGTTTCTGTACTGTGATGTATTGGTGTTTGTACTGTAAAGTATTGGTTTTTCATAAATCTCTTACCCGTGCTATGATGTATTGAGTTTTGTACTGTAATGCTTTTGTACTATGATGTATTGGTTTTTTATTGTAATGTATTGGTTTTTGCACTATAATGTATTGATATGAAATTTTGGCCTAACGGATGATCCGTTAGTTCGACCTAACAAGAGTGTTGTCCATAATACTTTATCCATATAAATTCAATAAAGTAGGAAATAAAGTGAATATTCTCCATGCCAAAACAAACAGTGGTGATCGTGAGCATTATTATTTACAAGGCAATTTGAGCACGATTATTTTGGCCAGATATCAAAACCCATGACATATGTACAACATATATATAAACAGGTATCAAAACCCATAAACAAAACATCATATAAGCAACTTGAACACCGATTATTGTGGCCAGATATCAAAACCAATGACATATGTACAACGGATATATAAACATGATCGTAAATGATATCACATACGCAAAACATAAAAATTGCAGTGGAAATATAAATACTCTATTTGCCATACATAAATCGGAAAATCAATGGGAAAATCATGAGTTCATAAACCTAGCGATCTGATACCACATGTAAGCAATTCTCATGATTAATCATCAATAAAACATAAATGAGTCTCAGATCTTGAACTTCATGATTTTCACAATTAATTATAAATAATAATTATGACTAACCGTGAGCAGCCATGTCCTTCCTTGTTTTGCCCGGTCTGATTATTAAATATATCTTATTTCTCTCTCCTAGCCGTCCTTAATCTTAGTCTGTAATTTGCGTGAGCTTGATAGAGAGTCAAAACTTAAAAACCCTAAAAATGGCAGAGAGAGGACCAAATACATTTATATTTGCGTGAGTTTAATAGAGAGTCAAAACTGAAAAACCCTAAAAACAGCGGAGAGAGGACCAAATATATTTATATTTGCGTGAGTTTGATAGAGAGTCAAAACTGAAAAATCCTAAAAACGGCGGAGAGAGGACTAAATATATATATATATATATATATATATATATATATATATATATATATTTATCTGCAAAGGCAGTTATTTGCAAAACATAAATCACACGGTTTATCAATGTGTGCGGAGTTGGATGAAAACCAACTCTTTTAATTAACCAATAATATATTAATAAAACTTATCTATTAAATTTACCAATTATATAAACCATTAATTAGATATTAAAACTTATTAATTAATATCTAATTTATATATATGGCACAATGGCCACATATATCTTACAACTTAATTTAATGGTTGGCGAGTTTGGGTCTGTTTACCCACCTTACCCTTAGGTCCTGCTCGTTTGGCAGAACAAAATAAGGAACCTAATTGGCAGACATATGAAATCATTCATTTCCTCGTTCAAGTGTAATATTTGTTAGGATTAGGAATCAAGAAAGAAGATGATACTTTTTTCTTCTTTTCATTCCGTTGGATCTGATCTATATGTGTGTGTTAGACCCCTTAATTTAGACTCCTTAATTATAGCTATATATATATATTGTTAAATATAGATTGATATGGTGATTATATTGTAATTAATAGTTACATTAGTTTAGCCTTAATCATATCAAAGCCAACTGTATTTAGATGGCAATACAGATCAATAACAGTCAGGGAACTGAATGCCCACATGGTATCAGAGAACTTTTTTTCCTAATCCCGAAATAGCTACCGCACTCTCCTTCTTCCTCAACCTGCCATGGAAGAACCCCCCTCCAAATTCCACCCGGCTCTTGCCGTATCCAATATCAAAAGCTTAGTTCCTATTCGCCTTGAATCCGAAAAAGGGCACTATGTATCTTGGGCCGAATTGTTTAAAATTCATTGTCACGCTTACAATGTTCTTGAACACATCATCCCCTCCAAAACTCTGGAACAAAGGGAACAAGCACCAGATTTCGACTCCGATCTCTGGACCCGCATCGACACCGTCGTCCTCACTTGGATATATGACATAATTTCTCCATCCCTACTGATCAGCGTATTGAAGAAGGACGCAACTACGCAAGATCAGTGGGAGCTTATTGCAAGTATGTTTCACGATAAAAAGAATGCACATTCCTCGGATTTGGAAGTCAGCCCGGTAAACTGATTCCATTCTGCTAACTTCCTGAAAACCAAACCTTGGTCTCGTCCATTACCCCGGCGATCAAATTCTTGGTGGGAATCAAGTTTACGAGCACTTTTCTCGATGATTTCCCTGACGTCTCATCCTATTGTTAGAAACTCAAAAATTTGGCAAATCAACTAGCCAACGTAGACGATCCTGTCTCCAACCATAAATCGGTTCTCCGACTCATCAACGGGCTAAATACCAATTATGACACAGTCGCATCCAGTCTTTCCCAAATGGACCCACTCCCAAACACGAAAAGCTCGTCAGGCCAAGGTAGTTGCCCGCACTCCTTCTCAATAAGCCATGGTTGTTCAACAAGGAGGCGAAATGGCCCAACCATCTCCAAACTATGGGTTCATCAACAATCGCAACCAACAACAAAGTCACGGGCAGGACATCAACCCGAACCGCCACCACTCTTCCACTCGTGGAAATGGTAGGGGTCGTGGTCGCGAGGGACGGGGCTCGTCTCATGGAAACAATAGTCGTCATCAATCGTAGCAGACAACACTACCCTCCTCCACCATGGGCAGGTGCATGGGGATGGACCGCACCTCCGTGTCCTTACTCGACTGCTCAGTGGACACGTCAACCTCTGCCTCCTTCCAAACAACATTCGGGCGTACTAGGCATCCGACCCCAGGTTTATGCCGCGCAAAACCAACCTACCAATTTGGAGCAGGCGTTTCAAACCATGAGACTATCTCCACCAAATAGCAACTGGTACATGGACATGGGGGCAACTTCTCATATGACAGGAGAGGGAGGTAACCTTACGAATTATTTTAATTTGATCAATAACAAAAATATTGTTGTCGGAAGTGGTCAAGAGATACCAATTCATGGTTATGGACAAAGATATCTTCCCTTGCCCTATCCCCCATTTCAATTAAATGATGTGCTTCATGCCCCTAAACTGATAAAGAATCTTGTGTCTGTTCGTCGTTTCACTTCTGACAATAATGTATCTATTGAATTTGACCCATTTGGTTTTTTATGTGAAGGATTTTAGAATGGGAATGTAATAATGAGGTGCAGTAGTATTGGCGATCTTTACCCTATCACCTCCACCAATTGTCGTCTCGCCTCTCCAACCTCCAGCTTTGCTGTTTTATCTCCCGACATTTGGCACAATCGATTAGGCCATCCGGGCGCCTCCATTTTAAATTAAATTTCAAATAAAAGAGCTATTAATTGTAAACGCATTTCAAACTATAGTCCTTGTTCATCTTGTGTTTTTGGTAAACATGTGAAACTACCTTTCGCTTCTTTAAGTTCTTTTACTTTATTGCCATTTGATATCGTAAATAGTGATATTTGGACATTGCCCGTTTTAAGTTTAGTTGGCCATCGATATTACGTTTTGCTTCTTGATGATTTTAGTGAATTTTTTTGGACATTTCCTATCGGCAAGAAATCAAAATTTTTTCCCATTTTCAAAGCTTTCAGTACAAACATTAAAACTTAATTCCAATTAAAAATAAAAACCTTTCAGTGTGACAATGGAATGGAATTTTCGAATAATGCTTTCAAAAATTTCTGTCAACAAAATGGACTTGATTTCTGTTTCTCTTTCCCATATACCTCTCCACAAAATGGAAAAGTCAAACGCAAAACCCGAGCTATTAATAATATCATGCATACACTCCTTGTTCATTCCTCGAAACCTCCAAAATCTTGGCATCACGCCTTGCAAATGGCTACATACATACTTAACATAATCCCTCATAAACTACTACAAAAATGCTCACCAACGGAAGTCCTATACCACCGTTTCCCATCCTACAAACTCTTTTGGGTTTTCAGTTGTCTCTATTTCCCATTGTTTCCTCCCTAAATGATTAATAATCTCCAAGCTCGCTCGACTCCGTGCATTTTTCTTGGGTATCTACCTAACCATTGAGACAACAAGTGTTACGATCTTTCTTCCAAACGAATTATCATTTCTCGACATGTTGTTTTCAACGAAACTTGCTTTCCTTTTTCTAAAAACATCAAGCCTTCAGATCCTTCATAAGACTTTCTGGACATTAACTTACACCCTCTTGTCCAACCTTATTTTTCATTTCCCAGAACTGCTACAAATAATCTTCGTGTTGGGCCTCTTCCTTCAGCAGTTTCAGCCACCCCACCTTCGCCGACAAACAGCCCGATGGCCACATCTTCTGGACCTAGACACTTCGTTAGGCTGACACCAATGACCCATACTTCACTCTAGCCCAATCCACCTCCGCTCCACTCTATTGGGTCATAAAACCAACAACCCACGACTGTTCCATCTATTCTGAATCAGCCATATGCTATTTCCCCCCAGCCTGCCAACCGCACAATCTCCACTAGGAGCATGCATGACATTGTATATCCCAAACGGAACTTCAATCTTGCTTCTTCTATTACCCCATCACCACCGCCACGTAATCCTAAGGCCGCCCTATCTGACCCAAATTGGAAATCTTCCATGACCGACGTATTTATTGCTCTTCTTAAAAATAATACGTGGGAGTTAGTACCACATCCGTCTAATGTGAATATTATTCTTTCTATGTGGATCTTTCATCATAAAAAGAATTGTAACGGTTCTTCTGAGCAGCATAAAGCCCGTCTTGTTTGTGATGGCAGGTCTCAAAAGGTTAGTGTGGATTGCGATGACACTTTAAGCCCCGTTGTCAAACCCGCCACTATCCGTACGGTTCTTAGCATTTCTTTGTGTCACTCTTATCCGATTCATCAATTAGATGTAAAGACCGTATTTGTACATGGAAAACTCAACGAGACCATATATATGTACCAACCAATGGGTTTTTGGGATACGACCTATCCGGATTACGTATGCTTATTGAAGAAATCACTTTACGGTCTCAAACAAGCACCCCGTGCTTGGTACCAACGATTCTCGGATTTTGTCGCCACCATCGGTTTTACTCATAGCAAATCTAATCATTCTTTGTTCATTTACAAACAAGCAAACGCTGGCATACATTCTTCTATACGTCGACGACATCATATTAACCACATCCTCCATAGAGTTACATTTGTCTATCATGTCCCATCAAGCATCCGAATTCGCCATGAAGGATTTGAGACCGCTCAGTTTTTTCTTGGGTATCGCGGTGACATGAAATACATCCATCCTCTTTCTAAGACAAACGAAGTATGCAGAGGATATTCTTCAGCGGGCTAGGATGACAAACTGCAATCCTTCTCATACTCCAGTTGACACAAAAACTAATGTTTCTCATGATTCTGAACCCCCTTTCGCCGATCCCACTCACTATCGTAGCCTCGCCGGTGCATTGTAATATCTTAATTTCACTCGGTCGGATATATCATATGCCGTTAATCAGGTGTGTCTGCATATGCACAACCCAAAGATCACACATATGCATGCTTTAAAATGCGTGCTTCGGTATATCAAAGGCACGCTTGATCTCGGTTTACAACTTTATAGATCTCTAGTGTCCAGCCTACTTTCATACACAGATGTGGGTTGGGGTGGTTTTCCCAACACTCATCGCTCGACATCCGGATATTGCGTATTTCTTGGTGATAATCTACTTTCCTGGTCTTCCAAACGACAACTGACTCTTTCTCGCTCAAGCACTGAGGCCGAATACCGGGGGGTTGCTAATGTCATCTCCGAGTCATGTTGGCTACGCAACTTACTCCTTGAACTACACTTTCCGATCAAGAAGGCTACTATAGTCTACTGTGACAATGTTAGTGCCATCTACTTATCTAGTAATCCTGTACAATACCAGCGCACTAAACATATCTAAATGGATATTCACTTCCTACGCGAAAGAGTAGCACGAGGCCAATTTCGAGTACTTCAAGTCCCATCTCGCTAACAAATCGCCGATATCTTCACTGACGGACTCCCGCGCGTACTTTTTAATGATTTTTGAGATAATCTAAGCGTACGCAAGTCTTCCTCTTCGACTATGGGGGTGTGTTAGACCCCTTAATTTAGACTCCTTAATTATAGCTATATATATATATATTGTTATATATAGATTGATATGGTGATTATATTATAATTATTAGGTACATTAGTTTAGCCTTAATCATAGCAAAGCCAATTGTATTTAGACGACAATACATATCAATAACAGTCAGGGGACTGAATTCCTATGGTTTGTGTGTGTTTGCGCGCGTTGACAATTTATTAGGTAGAGAATTAAAATTACTTAAAGTAAATAGTTGTATTTTTCATAGTATTATGATTTAAAACACTAGGATAAAGTTTCATCCTCGACGAGGATGAGATATCCAAGAAATATGAAAACACTGTTAAGAAAAAGATAGAAGACGTTTGTGAGGAATGAAGGAAGTGTGAGTTGTAAAGACAAGAGTAAGTTATGGTTTCTTTTGGCAAATACTTGTGTTAGGTCAGATTAACGGGTCATGATCCGTCAGGCCATTTGACCCGGTACTATAATGTATTAGTTTTTGTACTTTAAAGTATTAGTTTTTCATAAATCTCTGACCCGTGCTATGAGCTATTGGTTTTTGTATTGTAAAGTATTAGTTTTTCATAAATCTCTGACCCGTGCTGTGATCTATTGATTTTTGTACTGTGATGTATTTGTTTTTTATTATAATGTATTGGTTTTCGCAATATAATGTATTGATATGAAATTTTGGCCTAACGGATGATGCGTTAGTCCGACCTAACAAGAGTGTTGCCCCCCCCCCCCCCCCCCCTTCCTTTGGATTCCCCAATAATTAAAATTTTAAAATACTGTAGCGAGATCAGGATTTTTATTTTCTGTTTTTAAACTTAATCTTCTATAAAATATGTTGTGTCCTCATTCATAAGAGCATCTCCAATTCAATAGTGTTAATTGAAACTATGTGGCAAATGACATTAATATTTTATAAAAAAAGTTTTCCAATACATCAATGTTAATGTTATATATGTGATACTTTATTTTATTTATTTTTAGAAAAAATAAAGAGAGAAAAATAATGTAGTTGGATAATATATTTAAAATTAATTGTAGACATTGTCAAGAGCAATATCTAGAATTTAACATTGCTCTTGATGATTTGCATCTTTTTGTACATATTTTTGCTATCGTTTTTGTATCACGTTGCGTGTGTTTCGCTTGCTTTTAGGTGTTTTAGGAGTCGAGTTGGCCGTTTTTTGTTATTTCTAGGTTTTCGTATTTTTGTACGTTTTATTATTAGTTTTCGTAGTTTTTCACTATTTCGTTTTTCTATTGGCCGTAGGACGTCCAAGCGGGGCCCGCGCTCGTTTGTGATCATTGATACTCAACTCGGGAATGAACGGACAAAGCAAGGGAGCGCAACGGACGAGGCTCAATAAACCGGCGGACGTGAAAAGAACGAGAAATCAAGCCGGTTGCAGAAATCCAGTCGACCGACTGGAAGTGCAGTCGATCGACTGCAATTCTAGTCGATCGACTGAACTCCCAGGATCGATTGCATTCCAGGGAGTTTTGGCGTTTTTGACGACGCAGTTGATCGACTGCCTACTTGGCCGATCGACTGTTGTCGATCGACTGGGTCCTCCGAAGATCGATGGGATTCCAGGGTCTCAGGTCGTTTTGACATCGTAGTCGATCGACAGGAGTGTTGACCGATCGACTGCCAGTAGATCGACTACTTTACAGTCGATCGACTGAAAAGCAGATTTTGTGAAGATTTAAGTAATCAGACGTCTTTTCAAAGCTAACAACTTGCAGCTGAGGACTTTCTTCTCCAAGGAAGCTCCCTCAACACCAGATCATATTTTTTTCTTCCTTTCATTTGGATCAATTTTAATTCCCAATAATTCTAGTTAATTAGCTTTAGTTTAGTTAAGTGTTAGATCTTATTAGTTAAGTTGTTCAAGCTAAGTTTCAGATTTCCATTGTCAAGCTTTCCATTTCAAGCTTTTGTGGATCATTACTCTTGGTAATATCTTTCCATTAATATAGTTTTATTTCCTTGTTATTTCATCTAATTGTGTGTTGATGTTTGATCGTAGTTTAGTTGTTCAACTGATCATCAAAACTCTTATTTTATAGCTTTTGAGCTTTCTAGCTTTTGAACTTATGCTTTTAAGTTGTTAAGTTGTTTAGATCAAATTCTTAGTTTTTAGAAGTTTATATAATCTTCCTTTTTAGAACTTTAATTTTTATTAAACTAATGTTGACTTTTTCAAATAAGCTTGACTTTAATTTTCCCTCCCTTTTTCTTAATTTCAAAATTATAAGGTTTTATTAGTTAATTAGTTTAGATTGATCATTTTTAAATAATCTTTAATTTTCTTTTCATTTTCAATGTTTTTAAATCTTGTATTTCAATATAAATCTTAGTCGTAAAACTCGAAATCGAACAATGACTACTGCTTTCCTAGTTTAGAATAGTTAGTCGCTACCGACGATAAGAACAATTAAGAAACCGACAAGCCAATAACATCCATCCTCGAGAGACACGACTCGGGAAGAACTCGCCGCCCTACAACCGGCTCCGTACTCTTGCGGAGACGGATTCCGAAACTAGCGCGTCGAGAATTCGTCGATCACTTGACAATGTCAAATAATTATTTTTATTGCATGCCACTACAACAAATGACACCTACTGGAAGGACAGAATTGGAAGGACAAATTTCTCCTTCCTATAGGGTAAACATATAGGAACGACATACAAAAGTCGTTCCTGTAGGTCCCATTTACCTATTGGAACGACATTTGTTGTTCCTATATATAAACTTGTCGTTCCAATAGAATGTAAATCTATTAGAACGACATTTTTCGCTCCTATAAATAAAAATGTCGTTCCTGTAAATATAATTTTCATTCCACAGAGCACCAATTTAATGGTGTATCTGTTGGAACGACATATCCTTCACCTAATTCTCACCTTCCCCCCACTTTTTCAATATTAATTTTGTTTTTTCTCCTTCACCTTATCCTTCACTTCAGTTTTTATCCTTCATTTCAGCCCCCGCAAATTTCTCATCTCCAAATTTCTCCTCTTCAAATTCATGTTTGAGCATAATTTCCTGTTGCTGTAACTGGAAGGACTTGTCTTTCCAGACGTTTTGAATGTCCTTCCAAAATAAATGACAGATGTTCGAGCTGTAAATTCCTCTTGAAGAACTTGAGACAAAGGTACAATTTCAATTCTTCTCCCTACCTCCTATGTTTGTATTTGTGTTATATTTCAAAAAATTTTCAGAAATGACAGATGAATATTGCTTGTCCCTGCCTCATGTGTTTGTTTTTGTATTATATTTCAAGAAACTTGCAACAATGTTAGATAAATTGGGGGGTGAATCCTTTTTCTTGTAATTGGAAGGACATGTCCTTCCAGAATATCGGTTTGTCGTTCCAATAAATTTGCAACGTCGTTTATAGCAGCTGCATCATTGTGGCTCTCTTCAGTCTGCCTGTTGACTGCTGGACTAATAATATCTCAAAATCTCCTTAGTTGTTAATCATTTAGGTAAATAAATATTTTACAGTAGTATTTGTCATATCTTCAAATCCAGATAGGTTTATTTATTAGTTATTTTAAGATTACATTATCACAAGTCAGGAGCAGATTCTTGTGTTTGGAAGGAATTGGAAGGACATGTCCTTCCAGAAGCTTGGTTATATCGTTCCAATAGGTTGTCTGTTTTTGTGTTTGTTTTCGAAATAAAAGAATAGAAATTGCTAATGCACATCATATGCACACTCAAATAGAAAGGAAAATTGTGATTTTATGTATTATAGTTTTCTAATATTTTTGTGTTTTTTTGTGTTTTGTGCTTTTTTTTTTTAATCAATCCACAATTATATGTTTATAAATAAATGTAAAATAGATGATTTTTTAAATAATTTATAATATAGGATCTAAGAATTTACCTAACTATTTTGGTCGTTTTTCTTTTTTCAGCTTTCAAATATGGTGATGGATAAGAGATTGACGCGAATTACAAATAAAATGTCACCAGAGTTTCGGCGTGGAGTGAGTGAATTTATRAACATGTGTGGGCCTCTTGTGAATAGGACGGGCTTAATTAAGTGCCCGTGCAACAAGTGTTTAAATTTGGAGTCTCTGAAGTCGGAAGTTGTTCGGATGCATATTCAGAGGTATGGGTTTGATGCATCATATGATATTTGGATTCACCACGGAGAGCATTTACCAGAACACGAACCTGGCCCGTCAGCCGTTGACTTTGAAATGATGGATGAAATGAGAAATGTGATGGAAGACGTGGACCCAGATGATGAGTATGGGTTGGAGAGCCCTGACCAGCAGTATCATAACTTGTACGAGGCAATGGACACTAAATTGTATGAAGGGATTTCATCATTCTCTTCATTAAATTTTCTTGTGAAGTTGATGAATATCAAGGTGAATGACAAGTGGACAAATAGATCATTTAATGAGTTGCTTAAGTTATTGAAACTCGCATTCCCATCGATGAAACTTGTCAACTCACATTATGAGGCTAAGAAGTTGCTTGAAAGTTTGGGTCTCGGCTATGAGAACATACATGTATGTAAGTATGATTGTGCATTGTTTTATAAAGAGCATGCCAATAAAGAAACATGTCCAATCTGTGGAGAATCACGTTGGCGGGATAATAGTGGAAAAGGTTCTAAAAGCAAAATTCCACATAAGGTTATGCGATATTTCCCTATGATCCCAAGATTGAAGAGGTTATTTGCAATGGAAGAGATCGAAAAACTTATGCGTTGGCATAGTACTGGGTATCATACAAGTGCAGATGTTATGACTCATCCGAGGAATGGCAAAGCATGGCGTGCATTTGACGCTAGACATCCAGAGTTTTCTAGTGAGCGATGCAATGTTCGTCTTGGACTTGCAGCTGATGGCGTCAACCCATTTGGTGATATGAGTCAGGTGTATAGCATGTGGCCAGTAATATTGACAYTTTATAATCTTCCACCYTGGCTATGCATGAAARCGGAGTATTTGATGCTGACACTATTGATACCTGGACCTAAATCCCCGGGAAAAGATTTCGACATTTTCCTACGGCCTGTTGTTGATGAATTGAAGATTCTGTGGTCAATTGGTGTGGACACACTTGACGCTGCCACAAGAAATCGTGGTTTATTTCGCATGCGAGCAGCATTAATGTGGACAATTAATGACTTCCCAGTAAGAAGTACTCTGTCAGGGTGYAGCGGGCAAGGTTACATGGCTTGTCCCACATGTAATGATGAGACCCTATCTATGCGCGTATTGGGAAAGATAATATACTTTGGTACTAGAATGTTTCTTCCGATACACCATAGATGGAGGAGTTCGCTTGATTTCAACGGTCTACCGGAACGTCGGAGTCCTCCATTAAAAAAAACAATGAAAGACATATTGGTCCAACTAAATCGAGTCAGACCAAAGATATCTGGGAAACATAAGAGTTATGGTGGTGCAGGTACCCGTAAATATGCAGATGAGTTTAATTGGAAAAAAAAGTTTTTTTTTTAGCTCCCTTATTGGTCTAGTAATGACTTGAAACACAATATCGACATGATGCATTTAGAGAAGAATGTGTGTGATAGTGTCGTGGGTACCATCATGGATGATCCAATGATGTCGAAGGATACTCTTAATGCAAGACGCAATCTAATGAGAATGAATATTAGGCCAGAGTTTCACCTTATCGAGGATAGGGGTAAGATACTGAAGCCAAGGGCTCGTTACACACTACCCAGCCAAACGAGTTGAATTTTGCAATTGGATCAGATCTGTGAGATTTCCATATGAATTTTCATCAAACTTGAGAAGGTGTGAACCTCCAGGTCAGGGCCGCTTAACTGGATTGAAATCTCATGATTGCCATATCATAATGCAAAGATTATTGCCAGTGGAAGCCCGTGCATACTTGGACAAGGATATATCTGACGCTATAATAGAGTTATGTAACTTCTTCAAGAAAATGTCTGCTAAAAGTTTGAATGTGAGTGACCTTATGTCAGCCCGGTCGGATGTGATTATTATCTTATGTAAATTAGAGAAGATTTTTCCCCCGGATTTTTTTGATATTATGGTCCATTTGGCTATTAATCTCGCTGAAGAGGCAGTTTTAGGGGGACCCGAACACCTGAGATGGATGTGTCCAACTGAATCATATTTGAAAGAGCTCAAGGGATGTGTAAGAAACCCGGCTAAGCCAGAGGGGTCGATTGCCGAGGCATATGTGGCAAAAGAGGCATTGACATTTTGTGCTCGTTATTTCAATGATGTAGAGACAAAGTTCAATCGACCCCGTAGAAACCCGATATGTGAAGTGACGTCACAACTTTCAGTTTTTCGATCACAATGCATCCCACTTTGAGGTCGCAAGAGCATTCCTCTATCTCCGGAGAAGCATAAGCAGGCACAATTTTACATTCTTAATAATTGCCCCGAAATAGACATGTATTTGCAGTAAGTGGTTTCATTATTTTTAATATTTAATATGTTATTTATTTATTTACTTATTTTATTATTATACACAACTGTTTGGGTGGGTTTTTAATTATATCATCATAAAAACCAAAACAAATGCAATGTTTGGTAACATCATGTGGCTTATATTATTTTTTTTTGGCAGAGAACACAAGCAAGAGTTGTTGGCGCGTGGAGTTAGTGACTTGAAGTTTCATCACAAACACGAATTTGAAGATTGGTTTTACAAAAAGGTACGTCCTAATCAAAGATAAATACGAACCAACAATTTTGAGTTTATTAAGTTTATCCTTTTGACCCAAGCTAAATACAAGCCAATATAGATATTTCCAAAACAACAGAAGTAAAAAAAAAAATTATATTGCTCCCTTCATCTCAAAAAATGAGATATTAGTTCTTAATTCATGAACTTCGGGTGTACTATCATCCTCGGTCAGTATCTAAAGAAGTGTACGCATTGGCGTCTGGATGTGACCATTTTTCCCAATCATATGGTGGATGTGTAGTTAATGGAGTTCGTTTCTTGACTCATGACCGTGACATTTGTCGGCTAACACAAAAAAGTGGTGTGTCAGTGCCTGGAGTGGACAAATGTATTATGGCATTTTACAAGAAATTCTAGAACTTCATTATACCGATCGATTATCGATTGTCCTATTTCGATGCAAATGGTTTAAATCCGATCATCATCGACATATTGTGAATGATAGAAACATCATAAATATAGACACCAGTACCGAGGGTTACAAAAACGACCAGTTCATTCTTGCCACTCAAGCCAGACAAGTGTTTTATACCAACGACCCTTCTCGTCCTGCAAAATGGCAGATTGTCCATGAAGTTCACCATACTGTGGATGCTAGTTTATCGACAAACTTATTACCTGAAGTAGATCTGTTGCACCCCGATAACTCTTCACAATTCTCACATTTTGTTGATCTTGGAAATGTCGAGTATGTTGAGCTACATCAATCTAACATGCCGTTTGACCACGTTGTTGAAACTCCTGGTCCATCTTCAAGTACAACTACATCATATGACATGTATATCGATGACGATGACATGGAAGATGAAACCATAGCCGAGTACAAAAATAATGAACAACAAGATCCTATAACGAGTGATGATGAAACAAATGATGATTTCCAAACATATGACAGTGATTCCGATTGACATCGTGACAATACTCTTTGATCTTTTGATGTGTATAATGGGTATTTTAATGATATATCAATTCACATAGTCTTTTTATTTTTTTTAATCATTAACCGTTACAATTATAATCATTGCATTTTAGTTTTTATTTTTTTAAGTTTTAAAAATTTTGTTTCTTAATCAATTATCATTAGGTGAGTTATTATTATTATTATTATTATTATTATTATTATGAATTTCTCACTAGGTAAGTTATTATTATTATTATTATTATTATTATTATTTCTTTTTTTAAGTTTCTCATTAGGTAAGTAGTTATTATTATTATTATTATTATTATTATTATTATTATAAGTTTCTCATTAAGTAAGTTATTATTATTATTATTATTATTATTATTATTATTATTATTATTATTATTATTATTATTATTATTATTATTATTATTATTATTATTATTATTATTATTATTATTATTATTATTATTATTATTATTATTATTATTATTATTATTATTATTATTATTATTATTACTGGTTTGAGTACCCAGCCAACACTTTCGTCTATTTCTTTTGGTAAGTATCAATACGTATGTTCGCAGGAGACAAAGGAGCAACGCTACTTCCGGACTTTTGGATTGGATTACTATGAACTGGTCTACTAGCTATGGATAACAGAAAATGCGGTGCCGATAGATTTCTCGTACATGGATGTCTATGAATCAGAGGATAAGGAAAAAGACGATGACGATAGCGAAGAGGAATGAGAGGCCAGGTGTGCGGGTCACGCGTGACCATAATGGGGTCTTCTTTCTAGTTTCTATTTCATCTGTTAACTGTCTTTGTGTTTATTCATTGTTGTGTTAGCAACGTGGTGAATATTATGGAATGGACCATGACGGGTATGGTTTTGTGGTTGTGGAGATTCAATGCTGGTGGTTGAATTACTGTTTGTATTTTGTTCTATAATTTTAAAGGTGTCATCCCAAGAAAATAAATATTAAAAATATAAAATTAACTATCGACTCAAACAACAACACTTGCCCGTAACTAATTACATACGTCACCCAAAATACCCACCCCCTCGGCCCAAACACTTGAAGTGTCATCCCATGATAATAAATTAAAATAGGATATTAACTACCCGCCCCAAGCAAAGCCAATCGACCCTAACTAAATACAGTCTTCGACCCAAATACCCACTACCCCTCGGCCCAAATATTTAAGGTGTCATCATCTGAAAATAAATTAAAATATAAAATTAGCTACACGCCCCAAGCGAAGCCAGTTGACCCTAACTAATTACAGTCGTCGACCCAAATACCCAATACCCCTCGGCCCAAACATTTAAGGTGTCATCCCCTGAAAATAAATTAAAATATAAAATTAACTGCATGCCCCAAGTGAAGCCAATCGACCCTAACTAATTACAGTCGTCGACCCAAATACTCAATACCCCTCGGCCCAAACACTTGAAGTGTCATCCCCTGAAAATAAATTAAAATAGAATATTAACTACACACCCCAAGCTAAGCCAATCGACCCTAACTAATTACAGTAGTCAACCCAAATACCCAATACCCCTCGACCCAAACATTTAAGGTGTCATCCCCTAAAAATAAATTAAAATATAAAATTAAATTTGGATTTTAAATTAAAAAATTTAAGAAAGATTCAATAAATCTACCATACATTAAATTTTTTTTATCGTACTTATCTGTTTGTCCAACTTTAGTTGCAACAATGGTCGTGTACAATAACACTGACCAAGTACAGTAACTATGACCATGACCACTACAGTGAGATTGACCACAACAGTGGCATTGACATGTACAACAGCACTGAACCTGTACATTAATTATGACCACAATAGTGAGACTGACCACAACAGTGGCATTGACATGTACAACAACACTGAACCTGTACATTGACTATGACCACAACAGTGAGATTGACCACATTAGTGGTATTGACATGTACAACACCACTGAACCTATACATTAACTATGACCACAACAGTGAGATTGACCACAAAAGTGGCATTGACATGTACAGCACAAGATAGTCTATTCTCGCTATAAATATGTATTGCAACACATTAGAAGAGTCATCACTTCATCCAATTCCCACGAATATGAGTCTGGGTCTTCAAACCATACTATAAAATGAAAATAAGACCAAGTGGACTCTTCTAATGGACACTTTCCTTATTGAATGTCTCATGAACCAATACAACACTAATAACTGGTTCATTGATGACAAAAACAACACTTATGCCATATTGGCTGCGAGATCTGTGGTCATTTCACAATCCTCGGTTAAGCTAACTTACAATGAGGTTAGTCAATGTGCCAAACACCTAAAACATCGTTATACCTTCTTCGAGCAAATCATTCGAACCCCGGGTGTAACTTGGGATCCTGCATCAAAAGTTGTGCATGCAACTGAGCAACAATGGATGGATTTTGCACGTGTATATATTCAACTTTGTGTTATCAACAATTTGTTCTTAAATTCTTAATTAACAAGCAATTTCTTTGCAACTAGGTTGATCCTGAATTATCAGCAGTTTACAGAATTGAATAAGAGCCACTATTCCTAAAGGGGATGTGCATAATATTTATGCAATGACCAAGCTTGATTCCAAAATCACGTATGCCTCAACGACCAATGTTCAATTACTCGGGTGGCGAAGGGACTTCATAGACAAGGAACAAATGCAACAAGTAGTAGCACTTTATTATTATTATTATTGGTGTGAAGAATGTCAGTGTCTTCTACCGTAGGTCGTGCGTTTGTTGCTCGAGTGTTTTATTTTTATTTTATTTTATATTATGGTTGTTATATGTATTAGGGCTTCCCTCTTTCCTCTATCTCTCTTCAGTAGGGATTTCCTCTTTCATCTTTCCCTCTTTAGTAGGGTAATTTGGATGATTTTCTTTTAATTATATGTATTCTCCTAGAACTTATGGATATTATATTCCCTCTTCATATATAATATTAAAATTTAAAAAATTGTTAGAAATATAACAGAAGAAAAATAATACATTCTTGCATTTGGATTTCCCATGCACAAATAATATAATCGTAACATTACAATGAATATTGTTTCAGTCAATAAAGTACATAGTAATCTGTTACAACAAATTAAACTAATTGCCACTGTTATGATTGAGTACTTGAACTTGACATCTATTACGCCGATGTCCATTTTCACCATAGTTACCACACCTAATGGGACGACGTTCATGGTGAGATGTGCTGCCCGGTAGTGGTAATTCTTGTGGATTCTTGTAAGTGCAAGTAGCACAATTGTGACCATTCCCTCTGCACCTAGAACATGTTTATGTGCGGCAGAGTCTTGTACGCTCACACGCAGATGAATATCTCCTCACTCTAGGGCATCCAACTTGCCTTGGATTGGCCGGGGGAAGAACAATATGTTGTCGGACTAAGGTCGGGACAAACCAATCACATGGGTGTTGCATTGGCATCACTATCGAAGAATATAACTTACGTAAAGTGCTTGATTTGTAATACTCATGAACATACCCCAAAACAAATTTTCCGCCTCACTATAAAAAAATTATATAAAGAGAATCATGTTTAAAGAAGTTCGGGAAGCAAGAAAAAAGGGAAAATATTAAGTGGAAAGAAATATTACAGAATGGCTTTCAAGGCATGCACACACGGGATCAAGTCGTGTTGGAATACAGAATACGTGCAAGTTCGTTGTCGTAAATCAACGATGTATGAGTGAGCCACGTCGTTCATATTAAATTGAGTTGTACTAATCACATACACCCGTATACGCTCTCCAAATTCCCTTAGTTCCAATAACTTTTTTACAACAACGGGTGATAGTTCGTTGTCAATCTTCTCTGTTGCAGCTCGTCTTTCGTAAAACCAAACCTGCATAATATTATTTCAAGCATAGAACACACCGACGGTTTTCTTGCCCAAAGTAATTTGGAATTCAGGGACTCGGCAGTATTCGACGTCATGAACCCGTAACGACGCGCTGGACACTTAACACGTGCCCATTTTTTGGAATTTGCATGAACAAGCTTTCACCAGGCTAGTGGGTCTCTCTCTTTTATGCTTGTCATAGATGCATCGTACATCGACTCTCTATATGTGTGTGTTGGTTTCTTGAATAAAAGAAAAACTTCAGATCGGTAACGACGCATGTTCATCTGGAGGTGGAAAGCACACAAACCATGATGCATTGTCAGAGGATACACCTCTCTGATTGCATTTTCTATACTTTTTTGAGCGTCTGAAACAATCACTAAGTCCTACGGACACCCAAAACTATCGTGCAATTGCTTCATAAACCAACACCATGACGCATCGTTCTCTATATCACCAATACCGACGGCCAGAGGAACTATCTGCTCGTTTCCATCTTTAGTAGCAGAAACAAACATTATACCCTTATATTTCCCTTTCAAATGTGTACCATCAACAACAATAACAGGTCTGCAACCAGCTAAATGATGAGCTTTTAATGCCTTATTATACAAGATATATATCCCGTGCTCAATAGCTATATCATCTTGAATTTCTATAGCCCAGAGCAAACGACCTTCCCTGACTAATTTGGGTGCATAGAGCGCAACAATAATTCTAGAAGGCAATTATCTTGGTGCACTTATACTCGTATCAAACTGACAAGTGTGATCAGGTTTAAATTTTGTCACCTTTCAAATGCCTCCCGATTTTGAGAAGGCGCGTAACAAGAACCCGCAACCTCGATAATTGCATATGATATAGTACCGTTACTTACAAGATGCCTTCACTCGATAAGCATATTTTTGTGTTGCATTATACAATCCAACCACAATTTGCAGATCTGATTTATTCTGAAAGGTTACGCCGACATAAAGGTCACGACTAACATGCTCACGATAACCATTCTCCTACTCAAACTGGATCGAGTCAAAATCATTGGTATGAAATGACGCACCAGAAATTGTCCAAGTACTTGACATTGGTTCGGCATGGATGTCCTCCCGATTATTAACTAACGGAGGTGGTCTTCGCACTCTTTGCCCATTATGATAAAACGTTCTATTATCCAAATTATCGTCAATTAGAACATCTGAAGGTATCGAATCATCGCTCTCACTACGATTAATGGTATCTTCAATGAAGTATTCATTAGCTTCCCATAGTATTTCATCATATATTATCTTTTTCAATACCTCAGAATCGAAGTCAATATCATCATCTTCAGTTCCCACTTCATCTTCATCACTTTCTGTGCAATCATCGGCCTCATTTTCATCATCATCTTCATATTCAACATATTATGCATCTCCCTCATCTTCATCGTAGTGAATTTCGTGATTTTGGCCACTCATGCTAGGATTTCCCACACCAAAAGTTTCGTAAGTCGCTTTGCTCGAACCCGGGATATCCGACATAGGAGTTGGTAAAATATGGGAACGTTCAGAAGATTTCCAGGTTTCACTCACTTGTTGTATAGAATTGTAGTCGAATGGAAATGAATTGGCCACTCCCGATACATTGTTGTGGCCAAACGGAATTTGACTGCCCACAGTTCCACCCCTCGCTTGCGGAGAACCACCGTCGAAAATTTTGCCACAATCAAATGGTTGTTTTTTTGGTTCTACGGTGACATAAACTTTATGGTTTTGCATCACGACATGTTGTACATCAAGAATTGACYATATAACAATTTTTTGAACTTCTCTTTCTTCATTCGGCATCAAACAATGCAATGAATACTTAATTGTTCTCTTATCACCCCTCACTGTCGAGTGGATCACATCCAAAAATGCATCATAACTCATATCATATAATGATACGTAAGTGATCATTTCTTCCCCAAGCATGTAATCTTTTCTTTCCCAATAGCCACGATGCACAATAGTTAACTGAGTTAAATTCACATCCTCCATCTTCCATGAAATTTTTTCCAAATCAAAATCATCATTAATTTATAGGTAAAGGTATGCATTAAGGGAAAAAGGTGTAAATATATGGGCTTATGGAAAGAGAGGTTAAGTTAAGACCGAACATTATCTTTTTATGGGCTTGGGGAGAGAGGTGTAAACATGTTTGGGTCGAGTAGTATATAATGTTCGGGGTGAGATGTAATGTTAGGGTCGACCAGTATTTTTCTATATTTGGTTCGAGTAGTATAATTATGTTTGGGTCGAGTAGTAAGTAATGTTTGGGGTGAGATGACATGTTAGAGTCGAGAAATATTTTTGGAAGTTTGGTACGAGTGGTATAAACATGTTTAGGTTGAGTTGTATAAAATGTTGGGGCGAGATGTAATGTTAGGGTCGACCAGTATTTTTATATGTTTGGTTCGAGTAGTGTGAATAGGTATGGGTCGAGTAGTAACTAAGGTTTCGGTCGACAGGGCATGTTAGGGCCGAGCAATATTTTTGAGTTTAGTTCGAGTAGTAAAACTAATTTTGGGTCGAGTAGTAAATAATGTTTGGGGCGAGAGGTCATGTTAGGGTTGACCAGTAGAAATGATACTGCTCGACCTGAATTACATTTCTACCTTCACAATGCGGATAAGTACTGTAGCAGAAAACCCTACGAATTACTGTAAGGCCAACTGGTGATAAATTTCAAATACAAAACTGAATAACTTACATTGTGCATGCGGAGAACTCAAATCTTGATTCTCGCAACCGAAATCACCTTGAAATCACCAATTTTTCCAATTGGATGAGTTAATGAATGATAATATTAAGACGTTTAGGAAACTTTATCAACTTTAATCTATTCGAAACTTTAATCTCTTCGACCAAAACCAAAGTGGGGATATTTTAGTCTTTTCCAATTGAAAATGGGTAGAAAAGATGTGTTGTTCACTTGTGGGTAAAAAAGAGTTTTGCATTGGCTGAATGTGTAAAAAATACAGGGCCCCTTTAGTGGAAGGCAAACACTTGTGTTAGGCCAGATTGACGGGTCATGACCCGTTAGGTAATCTGATTTGATACTATAATGTATTAGTTTTTGTATTATGATTTATTGGTTTTTGTATTCGAAAGTATTTATTTTTCATAAATATCTGACCCATGATATGATGTATTGGTTTTTATATTGTGATGTATTGATACTATGATGTATTGCTTTTTCATTATAATGTATTGACTTTTGTACTATGATGTATTGATATGAATTTCTGGCCTAACGGATGATCCGTTAATTCGGCCTTACAAGAGTGCTTCCCTTAGTGGAAATATACAAAATTGCCCACTTGTGTAAGGCCAAACTCTTTTCTACCCACTACGTAGAAAAAGATATTTTATACCCACTTTTGAATTTGAAAAGTCTAAAATATCCTTCCCTTCCATCAGTCGACCCAAACAAGCGTCCCTAACAAATGTAACATAGTAATATTATCTTAATCTTAATCTTAATCTTATCTTTTCTCTTCTTCTTCTCCAGTGATATCAAAACAAAAACCAGCGACTTCAGAATAAATCAAACAAAATGTCTAAGTCTGAGAAAACCCTAGCTGCGAAAGGGAAGAGGAAAGTGGGGATATTTTAGTCTTGGCTAAAATGCAAAATTAGTCCATTAATTTTATGGACTTGCGAAAAAAATTCCACCAAATAAAGGGGTTGCAGTTTTAGTCCACTAATTAAAATAAAGTCACACATTCAGTCCAATTCTGACCTGAGATTTGGATTTTGGCCGCAATTTTAGTCCACTAATTAAAACAAAGTTGCACATTCAGTCCAATTCTGGACTGAATGTGCGACTTTATTTTAATTAGTGGACTAAAATTGCAACTCTTGTATTTGGTGGAGTTTTTTTCGCAAGTCCATAAAGTTAATGGACTAATTTTGCATTTTAGACTTTTAGTCTTTTCCAATTGAAAATGGGTAGAAAAGATATTTTGTTCACTTGTGAGTAAAAAAGAGTTTTGCATTGGCTGAGTGTGTAAAAAACACAGGGCCCCTAATTTTTACTCTTAGGGTTATCTTTCTTTCTAATTTCCTCAAATTATGTTCTAGATCTATAGTTAATTTTCAAGCATTTTCTTTCAAGCTCTTGCATTTATTTAGGATTAAAGTTTTGGATGATGATTTAATGGGTTATTAGTAAGTTTCCTTTTTTTTTTAATTGATTACCTTAATTGTTCTAATTAAGTGTACCTGCTTTAAACTTCTTTTGGGTTTTCTTGTTCCTTCTTGTAATTCAGATGTTTTTGCTCGTGCTTCATTTATTTGTGATAAACATGCATTTTCGGTCTTATTGATTAATAATTTGATTTTGTATTTTGATTCATTTTCGGTCTTATTATATTCGACTCATGTATTATGTTTCTCAACGACTGCATTGAGATTGTTGTCTATTTAACTTCATTTCACTAGATTATTATCTTTTCTTGGCAGTTTCCAATCTTACTTTTAAATTGCGAGTGAGAGCGAGCCTATAATATATAAGTCAAAAATGAAATAAAGCAAATTCAATGAATAGATAGGTACAACAGACAACGCTGCCTACACGCGAATTAGCTTCTGAGGTTGAGCAGTCTCAATTTCACTACAGGATTTGCGAATGAATGTCGGGCGGGGCCACCTGGAATGGCGTGAGCCGCATGTGGGGAGCCCTTGTATGTTCTAGTTTAGGGGCTTTAGCCGTCTTTGATTTCATTGCTTGTTGTTTTGTCTGGTTCAATAATACCGCTTATCCTAGCGAGTTTTACGTGTGAGAATATAATAACTTGTATTAACATTAATGATACAAGAGGTATTTATACATGGTACATGTGTTGATATAAAATATACTAAAAATAATAAAACAAATAATACATTATTATAAATATCTTAATAGGCCCCCTCAGGATGGTGCACCGACAGAAACACCAATCTTGGACATGAGTAGGCGAAGACGAGGAGATGTCAGTGGCTTGGTAAGTGCATCGGCTAGCTGATCAGAAGATGAGATATGAGAAACTCGCAGCTGAGAAGATTGAACCAAGTCACGAACAAAGTGAAAATCTATAGCTATGTTCATACGTGAGTGAAACACTGGATTAGCACATACGTAAGTTTCCCCATGATTGTCACTGTATACTAAATGTGTAGAATGTAGCTCCACATGTAACTCACTTAAAATCGACCGAAGCCATTGAACTTCAGCAGAGGCCGCTGCAATGGCCCGATATTTGGCTTCTGTCGAGACCGATCAACCGAGCATTCTTTCTTGTAACTCAAAGAGATCGGATTAGCACCCAGTAGATGAGAGATCATCGCGATCCCCTCCTCAGTCAGCATTAGAGAAGCAATGAAGATCAAACGATGGATGAGGTCGAAGACGAAGCCCAAGATGATGAGTACCATTCAGGTACCGAAGAAGTAAATTCACAGCCCCCCCCCCCCCCCCCAATGAATAATAGTAGGAGAGTGCATGAATTGTGAAAGTTTATTGACCGCATATGCAATATCTGGACGAGTAATTAGAAGATACTGATAAGCGCCAAATGCTTTCCGATAACGCATAAAATTAGCTAACCCAGAGCCGTCGGCCAATCAAAGTCGTGTGGTTGGCGCAAGAGGTGTAGGAACCGGTTTCGTATCAAGCATACCATGTCGTGCAAGGAGATCAGTGATATACTTGTGTTGAGATAAAATACAGCCGTCTGAGTAAGACATGACCTCAATGCCAAGAAAATGGGAGAGAGCACCTAAGTCTTTAATCAAAAAATGAGTAGCAAGAGCATCAACAACACAATTTTGAAAGGCTGAGTCGCTGCCTGTGAGAATCAAATCATCCACGTAGACAAGAAAGTAGGCTGTAATACTCGAGTGACGAAAAATAAATAGAGACATATCCAACCGCGAGTTGACGAAGCCCATGTTAACTAAGAACCTTTTAAGCTCTACATACCAAGCACAAGGTGCCTGCTCGAGGCCATATATGGCACGATTAAGTTTGCATACATAACCTTGGTACTTGACATCAACAAAACCAGGCGGCTAGGCCATGTAAACCTCTTCCTCAAGATGACCCTGAAGTAAAGCATTATTGACATCGAGTTGATGAAGTAACCATCCCCGAGATAAGGCAACACTGATAACAAGGCGAACGATAGCCGGTTTAACAACGGGGCTAAATGTATCGAAGAAGTCAACACCAGGCCTTTGGTGAAAACCCTTAGCCACAAGTTGAGCTTTAAAACGATCCAGAGATCCATCTGGGTTATGTTTCACACGAAACACCCACTTGCAACCAACTACATTATGAGACGGATAAGGCGGCACAAGATACCAAGTATTATTACGTAAGAGTGTATCAAACTCGTCCAACATGGCTGATCTCCAATGCGGATCTTTGAGAGCCTGAGTGATATTAGAGGGTTCAACATCAGATAAGGAAATAGAGGCTTCAGGAGCATACCGAGTATTAGGTTTGTGAATCTGATTTTTTGACCGAGTGCGCATAGGATGAGGGGCCACCAGGGGTTGAGGTGGATTTTCAATTACAGGCGTCGAGTGAGGCGGCGAATCATGTGATGCAACCGTCAATGAAGGGATGTAGTCCAGGGGTGCGGCCGCAGTAGATGGGGAAACCACAAGCACTGGAAGGCTTAGAGGCTTAGCAGAATCTGGTCGGATTGGCATGTTATCCGGCCAGATGGGAGGACAGGAGGTTTTTTCCGATCGGATGGGCCTGTTATTTGGTCGGATGGGAGGACAGTAGGTTTTATCCGGTCGGATGGGACTGTTATCCGGTCGGATGGGAGGACAGTAGGTTTTATTCGGCCAAATTTCTACACTAATCTGGTCGGACGGTTGAGCAGATGAGAAAGGATCATCAGAGTTATTTGGAGTACTCGAAAAATGGAAGGCGGACTCATCAAACTCAACATGGCAAGATATAAACATGTTAGACGAGGACGGATCATAACATATGTAGGCACTTTGAGTTTGTGAGTAACCAAGGAATACACAAGGCCGAGACCGATTATCGAGCTTGTGATTAGAGTAAGGACGGAGCCAGGGAAAACAAAGACAACCAAAGACACGGAGTTTGGCAAGATTAGGTGGACGACTAAATAGACGCTCAAACGAAGAGGACATAGAGAGGTTTGGGAATACGATTTATAAGATAAACGGTCGTAGTAAAACCATACGGCCAAAAGGTGAGCGATATATAAGGGTGTTGATCCGGTTACGGTTAACCGGCTAACCGCCGGTTAATAACCGGCTGACCGGTTATGGTTAACCGTTGACCGGCGGTTAGCCGGTTAACCGTAACCGTCAACCGGTGGCCAGCGGTTAGGTTACGGTTAACCAAACCGTTAAACTTAATCGCCGCGGTTAACCAATTTTTAAAAAAAATAAAATAAAATTTGTCGTCGGCGGTTTAACCGCCGGTTAAAATCGGTCGTTAACCGCCGGTTAACTGCGGCGGTTAATAGCCGTTGATAATCAATGGCTGAGATCAACTAGCCATTGAAGATCAACGGCTCGAATTTAAAAAAAAAAAATAGCCGTTGGCGGTTAAACCGCGGTTAACCGGTTTAACCGCCGGTTTACAACGGCTCTTTTTTTTTTTTTTTTTTTTTTTTTTTTTTTTTTCACTTTTTGACACCTATAAATACCTCAATCTCAAACATCAAGCCTCACACCATTTCATCTCTACTATTCTTCTTATTCTCTTATATTTTCAAGCTTAAAGAAGTGAAGTTTCTAATTTCAAGTCTCTTATATTATCATTAATATTCTTATTCTTCCTTCGTAATCGTGTTTTACTTAATTATCTATTATAATATCAATATGGCAAGCTCTTCCCATAATGTCAATACCAACACTCCAACCTCTTCTCGTCGAGGTCGAGGTCGAGAATCTCGACGAGAATCTTCGGCCGTCGCCGGAGATTACGTTTCCGATGAGATGACGGCGGAAGAAGTTGAGAACCTATATAATCAAATCAACTTCGACTCGCAACGAACGAATTTTGAAGAGGAATTACCGAGCTCCGATGAAGAAGAAGCGGCCGCCGTCAATTTGGATGAGGATGAGGAGGAAGAGACGGGTGATATGCCGCCGCCTCGATCGAAACCGAGGGAATTACTTTCCCCATCTTCCGATTTCATTTCACAAAAAAGACGATCAACGCGAACCTCGAGCGCAATGCAATTATTGCAATTCTCATTACGCCTTCGGTTCTAAAAATAATAGAGGCTACGGGTCGCTCAAATATCACATGGAAAAGAAGCATCCCGACAAGTACGGCGCCGGTAGTTTTCAAACGCAACTAAACTTCTCATCTTCATCTACCGCCGCCGC
>BMAC01000061.1:717622-740964 GCA_014905375.1 Phtheirospermum japonicum | reverse complement strand
TCTGTTGAACAGGCCTTCAGCATGGGAGGCTACATGTTAGATGAGGCGTCGGTCTACCTTAACATCCAAAAATATTGAAAATCAAATGTTGATGAACGATTGGGTGAAGGCCGAAAAACGAGAACAAGAAATGCAATTGGATGAAGGCGAAGAGAGCGACTATTACGATACCACTTCGGGAAGCAACGACAACGACGAATAGGTGAGTAGGTAAGTGAGGTAAGTAAAAGAACTACGTGGACTTTGATTCCTTTTCGAGGATACGTAGGCAATTTAATTCTAATATTACAAGTTAAAATTTAATTTTAATTTCTAATATTAGAATTAAATTCAAGTCCTTTTTTTTGTAACTTATTTTTTCAAAAACAAAAAAATCGAACTACGTGGACTTTGATTCCTTTTCGAGGATACGTAGGCAATTTAATTCTAATATTATAAGTTAAATTTTAATTCTAATTTCTAATATTAGAATTATATTCAAGTCCTTTTTTTTAATTATTATTTTTAACTTTTTACTTCAAAAAAAAGTCTTATAATTTAATTTGTAATGTGATTTTGTTGTATTATTTTGAAATAAATTCCATCATCTTATTAATTTGGTTGTTTGTAAATTCAAGTTCTTTTTAAATTTATTAAAATCAAGTTCTTTTAAATTAATATAATGTTCATAAACTCAAATTTTATTTGTGTCATTCTAAATCCATTTAAGTTCATTTATTCAATTTTTATTTAAATTTTAATTTACAAAAAAAATAAAAAAAAGTAAAAACTGGCGGTTAAACCGGTTAATCGCCGGTTCGGTTAATCGGTTTAACCGTAACCTTAACCGGTTCTCAACCAGTTAGGTTACGGTTAGGCCAAAACCGGTTAACCTAACCGCCGGTTAATTAACCGGCCGGTTATAACCGATTTAACACCTCTAGCGATATAGAGGCTTGATGGAGAAGAGTTAATCCAGTTTCAACTATATGTCGGTGTCGTCGTTCGGCATACCCATTGTTCTCAGGAGTATGAGGTGGAGAGGTAAGGTGTGTGATGCCACTAGCGGCAAAAATTGGACGAAGGGCAAGAAACTCACCTCCATTGTCCGGGTAAAAGGAGATAATTGGACGCGCAAAATGATTTTCAACCCAAGCTTTAAACCGAGTGAACGTCATCAACTCGTCCGACTTGCGACACTTGGAGGTACCTACTGCCACATATGAGATGAAGATGGGATCTTTCACCAAGGGGTTGTGTACGAGAGGATTAAAAAGTCGCTAGCAAAGTGCCCTTCTCTCACATTTTTGGAAGTGCTGGATAGAAGCAAAAAATATATCCAAGTAGAAGAAGTTGAGGAAGAAGGATGGTTGCATTTTGCATACGAGGATGATTGCAAAGAGAGACCACCTAAAAAGGAAAGAATCCAAAAGAGATCCACGATGATAGGCAAGACATTTTACAACACCTTTTAACAACAAAATAAAACCTGACATAGGAATCGAAAGAAGGGTTATAGTTAATATGGGAGTCGATAGACGGGTTGCAAATAATAATCTCATGTAGTTCACACTATTGAAGGAAGCATGGGATAATATATTTGCTATAATTGAGAGACAGCAACCTAATATCCTGAGATGACCAGAGAGTTATACAGAGACACCAACTCTTCCCAAGTTTTAGTATTTTTCCAAGTTTTAATAACTATGGACACTCCACGGAGAGGTATCAGTATCTAAAGGAAGAAATTGAAAGATTAATTGTAGAAGTTAATTTAAAGGAATTCATTTATCAAGACAAGGCACGAGTCCCAAAGTGGGTACTCCCAGGACGTCCCCTAGGAGGTCTCCCAGGAGTGCAAATATGTGGACAGGCATACAGAAGGGAGGTACCAGGAGGCCGCAAGGTAAATGGAGAGCCCGGTAATATTAGGAGATGAATTAACATGATTTTTGGAGGACTAACGGACAGGGACTCCAACAACGCATGTAGGGTTCATATTAAAGCTTATAGGCCAGGTATTTCGGAGTTCATGGCTGTAGACTTACAGTCGTCACCTTCTGGGCCATTGATATACTTTGGGCTGGGAGAAAGATGAGGATTGTAGGTGGATAATGCATTAGTTATACTAGCGGAGGTGCTACTTATGGACGTTGGAAGAAAAAGCATTTAGTTATCAACAAATAATAAAGTTCGTGATAACATAAAATTTAAAATATAAATCTTAGTACCTGGCTTTTGAAATAGTTTTCGTCGTTTATACAAATTATCATCTGATAAATACCCCTTACATCTTTCCCAAACATTCTCCGACCCACTCAAAGAACTCGATGACAATAAAGACGAGAACATGCCCCGAAGAGACTCAAAATGCCCATTGGCTTGCTTAAGTAATGCCATAAATATATTCACTGCCATCATCAAATAAAACCACGAGAATAGTAGGCTTCGTGGTATGAATTGTGTTAAGAACCGTCAACTTTCTTATAATCATTATAACATTTTCACCGCACACTATATTGAGAAGAACCTCGAGTATTAAAAATCCCCACTACTCAGTGGCACATAATAAATTCGGCCTATCTTAAATTTCTTTTATCTTGGGGTCCACTTCTTGATTTTTAAACTCCAAACAAATTTTGTCGGAGCTTCAACATAAGTCAATTCTCAAGGTTCAGGATAAATCTTATTCGCTTCCTTCCATGCCAAAAACATGCTCTCATTAACAGTGCATTTTTAAAACAACATCTATACGTCCTGAATCATTTAATATAACACTTTGCTTATCCTCGAGATGAAATTTAAGTCGTTCAACTAGAGGTTACTTGTACTGTATTTTGAAGCCAACAACCTCCATGCCGCCTCACATGATGAAATATATCCGCAATCGTAGTACATGTTAAATTCATGAAAAGGTTCCTCAGACTCATCATCATCGGTGGCCCCTCGTTATCGCATTAGCATTGCACGCGGGTGTGGACGTGCGGAATTTGGGATATTATCCTCTCAAGATTCGAAAGGTCAATCTTGTCCCCCGCGACTCAATAACACAAACACCCAAGAAATGGAGATTCGTCAACACACGTTCTCCATCCAAGGGACCCTCTCGGAATCAGGCTACGGATTCGGATACAGCCCCCAATACCCCTTTGGAAAGATGGGTGGGGGTCTACCATGAGATACGAGATTTAAGAGTGGCACACGATCGCCGGGATGAAGCGAATAGAGTTTTCCAAAAAATGATCATTGATCATCTTGACCGGAACCTTGAGGCTACGAGAGACTTGCAAGAACGACAAGCTCGGGATCGAGAAGAAAGCCACAAGGAGTTCAAGACATTGAAAATGTTACTCTTGACTTGTATGTGCATGAAGAAGGACGCGGTGGATGGAGACGAGGAATCGGAGAGGGCGTTGCAAATTGTCGAGAGAAGGATGGATGACTCGCATCAAAGAGAGAGGTTTGAAGTGGAGCATGAAAATATGGATGAAACGGAAAACATTGGAGGAGAAGGGCTTGGAAGCGAGCCAATGCCGAATCGAGAAGAAAGTGCACGGGGAAAGGAGATTGTAGTCTTCACAAGAAGGAAAAATTGTCCGAATGTTGACGTCGAGCCAAGAGGAAGCGAGGAACTCAACGAGAATGATGATATAGACAAAGACGACGATGATTTCAAGAAGCGGAGAACATGAGAACAATGACGATCCAATCCGAGAGCGAGGATGAAGATGATGATTATCTCGACCCGTGTCGTCCATCATGGGTGAGAAATGATGAGCCCATTCCTACCATCCGTTGGCATGGCATGGACGACACCGGATCGGATAGCGACGAGTAAGTGATGCGGAGGACGATTTTCGAGCACGACCCTTTTCACTATCTTTTGATCTCTTTTGATTTTGTAGTTTATTCGGTTATGTAATATATATATTTCATATTCGGTACTTTTGGATTAATTTGGAGACGTACGGATGTTTATTGTATGACTTTGTATGATCTCTTTTCTTATATATTTGATTTGATGTGTTTTTAATCGTTTTGTTAGTGATTGCTTTATAAGAAATTAGCGGCCATGAAGCCAAGAGAACCATACCGTGTTCGGATTGATGCTCGGGTTACTTGATTAATTAAGTGAACCCCATCGAGCTCGACTAAAAACTCGCTCGGTTAAGGAAGTTTCTTATTCACCCCCCTCGTTATTTGTTTCGAATTAATTTACCATGGGGACATTGCACGGTATTAAGTGTGGGGTAGTGGGTGGTAATTAGTTTTTAAATTCGAGTTTTTACGATGTGATGAATTCTTGGTGAAGTGACGCTTCCTATTTGCGCATTACGTGGTTGAGTCTAGTTTTAGGTCTTGTGTGTGTTAATTACACGTTTAAACAACTCCTACATGCTTGGAGGTTTGAATAGTTTACTTGTCGAGTTTTTGTATGTTTATGGCCTCTTGTGTAAGGAGTTGAAATTTTTGTGCTTCGTCTAAAACCCGCCTATATACATATAATCAACATTTTACTCATGAAAAGATTGAAAAGCTCTAAAAGTTCTTTTGATTTCGCTCCCAAATTCAGTGCAAACTAGTGAGTAGCCTTGTGTGATTTATCGGCTTGCTTGCATTTTTATGGAAATTGCATTGAGGAGGTTTGATTTTGCTCGTACATGATTGAATTTGAAAATGACCTCGAGGCAAATATATCACCCTTGTTCCGGACATATCCATATATATAAGCTACTTAAAAATCCCAAACGAGCCCCCTTGAGCCTTTATCCCGTTTCTTATTAGCCGAGCTCAATTTTAGCTCTTGTATCTTCGTAATTTGTGAAGTGGTGAGAGGGTATATTGATAGTTGACGAGAAATATGAGGGAAATCGATTGTGGGTTTCGGGTTTTGAGTTGCTTATACAAAAAAGAAAAGAAAAAAAATTGGGGGAGAAAGAAAAAATATAATAATAATAATAATAATAATAATAATAATAATAATAATAATAATAATAATAATAATAATAATAATAATAATCCAACACAAATCACCAAAAGTGATAAAGCGTGCGTCCAAGTGGAAAGCCTAATTCAAAAAGGCTAAGTTTAGTAAAAAGAAACAAATTCAAAAAGCTTCTAAGTGTTGTGAGATATAGTCGAAAAAGTGTGTGAGAATACGAAAGGGTTTCGAATGAGAGTTTGGTGAATTGGGAAAGGTGAAGCGATTATAAGCTTCGGGTTTCAGAAATTAGGATTTTGTGTGTTATTGATCACGTTCGATCGTGTGTTAGCCACTATATCCAAATGCTCCATACCTTATCAAAGAGCCAACATTACAACCCATAATAAAGACCTCTTTCGATTCTTATTTGATCATGTAATATGAGCAATTTTGAGCGTCCGATTTGTAAAATCTTGACAAGGTGCATGTATTGACCAACTTGAGCGTAAACACGTCCTATTTACTAAACATTTGAGCGAATTGAGAGAACACCCTCAAAATTTCATTTGAGAGAAAGTCATCGATTTGGCTTGCATTTGAGAAAGAGTAATACGAGAAATGCTTGATGATAGCGAGTCTATGTTGATACATCCATCATATTAATAAGGATAAGCACAAGGAATTTTCTTTTTACACAATGTTCATTGCGTGTGTACTCTCGATTCTTTTCTTTGTTCGAGGACGAACAAATCGATAAGTGTGGGGTGGTTGTTTTGAATGTAATTGTTGTGTTTTTCTTGTATTTTTAATTAAAATTTCATATTGGTTTTAGTAGATTTAATCATTGTTTAATTAGGTTTTTCATTTGTGTTTCTTGTTTTTGTTTTTTTTTTGTGTTGCTAATCGATTTTATATTTAATTGGGATGAATGGATTTAATTAATTGGAAATTTGGTGTATTTCTTGGGTTTTGATATTTAAAATCTTGGTTTAATAGGTGGATCAAGGAGTTGGATTCAAGCTAAGGCATGGAGGCCTAAATCCCAGCCTAGTCTTGCCTATTCGCATGCCTAAATAGGTGTAGAGATGCTCCAAAATGGGCAAACTTTCTGGAATGGTAGCCTAGCCTCGCCTAGGCTAGCCCATTCCCGTGCCTAGCACCCCTGGGAGGTTGGCAACACCCGCTTTCGCCTATTTCGATGCCTAGAACCGCGCCTACCTGCCAGGACGCAGCCCAGACTCGCGCCTACCTCAGCGCCTAGGCCAGCGCCATTCCTCTCGCCTATAACAGCGCCTAGCTCCACGCCCATCCGCTCCAAGCAGCGCCCAAAACCGAACCGCACCGAGCCGCAACGAGCCACTTTGAGCCATCCTAGTCAACATGGGTCAAAATTGGGTAAAACCCGGGATTTTAAAGGCTCTAAGGCCAAATTGGCCCATCTAAACCAAAAAATAATCTAGTATAAATAGACTAGAACTCTCATTTTTGTGATGATGACTCAAATTTTCCAAACTTGCATGGGTTTTGGAATATTTTCTCTCTCTTGTTCTTAGTTTAATTTTGAAGATTGCTTGGGTTTGTAAGCTCAAGATGGATCCAAGTACTTCCTTATATTTTTACTTTGATGCAATTTAATTCAAGTTTGTACTCTTCTCTTTTAAATCAAGTAAGCTTTCCTTTATTTTTATGCTTTGTTCTTCAATTTCATGCTTGTTCTTCTTATTATGCCTTTTCTCTTAGATACTTGATTTCTTGCTTGATCTTGTGAATTAACTATAGAATCTTGATGAGTGACACATCTAGACTATAGATCGGGTCCTTGATCGTATTATTTTTGAGTTTTTCCTAAGCTTTATCTTGAGTCTTATTTCCATGCATAGTTCTAAGTTGAATCTTAGATCTACTCTTTGTTACTTGTTATTTTTCATAAAGTTTTAAACTTTGACCTCAACTTCCATTGCTCTTTCCATTCATACTTTCAATTTTCATTTATTTGCATTATTTAGGATTATATGCATAGTTGTACCTTGTGCATGCATGCTTGTACTTGGTGAACATTGCATTTTCATGCTTATTTCCATTACTTGCTTGCATTTTCAATTAAGGCATCCGACGAGGCATCCGACTAACATTCAATTTCAACTCCTAGATTAGTTTAGCTAGTTTAATTGCTTTATTTTCATTTTCCTTTACTTTTCCAAGCTTGAAACACATTGAATCCTTCAATTCAATTGAATTCCAATAATACCAAGCCAAATGAGCCTTATACTTTTAAACCCACGAAAAACTACACTTCAAAATGGAATGGCGATGGCCTAGGCTCTGAGGTAGGCGCAAGGCTGGGCTGCGTCCTGGCTGCTAGGCGCAGTCCTAGGCATCGAAATAGGCGAAAGCGGGTGCTGCCAACCTGCCAGGGCTGCTAGGCGCGGGAATGGGCGAGGCTAGGCTACCGTTCCAGAAAGTTTGACCATTTTGGATCATCTCTACACCTATTTAGGCATGCGAATAGGCAAGACTAGGCTGGGATTTAGGCCTCCATGCCTTAGCTTGAATTCAACTCCTTAATCCACCTATTAAACCAAGATTTTAAATATTAAAACCCAAGAAATACACCAAATCTCCAATTAAGTAAAGCCATTCATCCCAATTAATTATAAAATCAACTAGAAACACGAAAAACAACAAAAACAAGAAACACAAACGAAAAACCTAATTAAACAACGATTAAATCTACTAAAACCAATATGAAATTCTAATTAAAAATACAAGAAAAACACAACAATTACATGCAAAATAATTTGATAATATGATGTAGTCAAACAATCATGCCCTTTATTAACATACTTGAATAGATATTTTGATCGATCTTGACTGGTTACACAATTCAACATTATGATGAGCACCATACTTTAATAATAATAATCAATTATGCGGCGCCACATACCTATTGTTCAAAGGGACCCTATTTTTCTCAACACTTCTACCATCATCCTTTCGTTTATATCTCGGATAACCTTCTTCAACAATTGATGTAATCTCAACAAATTATTTGGGGGAATGCTCCATGCATGACCTTCGATAATGCAAGGGGAGTTAGACCTCTAAAACCAAACAAACCATGAATCATGTGGTCTTTCGCCACAACATAATAATGTGGATCAAATGATTCGTCGGGTACCTCCGCTAATATAATTTTATCTATGTCTCCTGGGATCGTAAATTTGTTTTCTTTTGCCAAAAAAAGTAAAATATGAGCATGCGGTAGTCTATGAAATTCTTTATTATATATCACTGGAATAATGATGAAAAGGAAAATATAAGTATAATTCAAATATTTAATTTAACAAAAGTAAATTGCAAAAGTCATTAAAACATAACTTGATACAACTTTTCCAAAAGTTTCCTTACAAAAAAAATCATTCATCAAAGCATTCAATATATTGAAGACTCTACAAATAATATCAGAGCTGTCTTCAGCATTGAGGCTCAGATCCTTTAGAATATGTATTATCTCAGGCCACTTTGGGTTGCAAGTGAATGTAATAAACAAATAAGGATACATTCTGCACAACGGCATATGGCCATTGCATCTTGGTAGTTCAGTATCATGAATCTAGAACCTATGGTAAAAGTAGAAGGTAAAATGTTTCGTTTACCTACAGCATTGGGATCATTATCCTCATGCAACACGGCATCCATGAGACAATTATACATATCACTTCTCAATAGTTGCTGATGTAAACAAACAAACTTTAAACTTGTTGACTCAACCATAGTGTATGCATCAAAAATTTGTTGGAAAATTATTCGGGAGAACAATATATATGAAGATTTCGTCTCTTTTTCATGTAATCGATATTCAAGAATTCATGAACACTAACAGTTGTTCTTCCTTTCGTAGGCTTTTTTTTCTTTTGCAGACTTTTTTTTCAATTCCGTTAATTCTATATATTCTGTAAAACCATCTTCTCCATAAGGAAATGTAAGGGATACAATAATGCCAAATATGATGCATTTAGCTCATTTATATACCGTAATAAGCCTGTCTTTGTTCGATAATTATATATCTATCCCCTAGAGCTTAACCGAACCCACCAACCATCAAAACAACAACCTCAGAGCTCGTAGGTCGATTGTATCCCACTTAACCAATTCATTATGCTTATCCAGCATTTGTTTAAGTCCTTAAATGATAGTTACATGTACGTTATTATTATTATCACTTCACGGCCTATAGTACAAACACAATACAAAACAATACAATTCAGCACAACACAACTATATAGTCATAACGTAAGTAGTTGGTTAATTAAAGTACAAAACCCAAAATACCTCACATAATCTAATCGTTGGCTTATCTCGTTCTCTGTATCATATATGTATAGTTGGTCAAATTCAGGGGTTGAACTAATCGGTGGGAGCAACCTACCTATTAGATGATACTTTTACCATGTAACCTAAATACCGGAGGACCTTCAGATCGGTTGATATATGTGTTGATATTTCCTCCTATTGACATGAAGAAAAACATATTATTATATGTCCATATATTATCTCGAAAGTGTTTTCTCCACATTAGAATCTACATACAATAGATCACATAGAAACTGAGGTCGTTCTTTAGTAAGAGCAAGTTTGATAATCCCATTAAAACAACACAATTTGTAATGTTGGTCAGTTTATTATTATTTGTGTCTTTTTAACTTTAATAGGATTCACAAGTGGGCTTTGGGTAATTAGTTTTGGGCTTATCTTTTTTTTTTTTTTTTATCATCAGTCTGTTTAAACACAACAGATGTCCAAACTCCAAAATAATAAGATTCCAACCAACAAATGTGAAATATATCTCTTCAAGTAAAGAGATCTATTCATTGATAAGTAAAAGAAAAAACATGAATGGGGATTGGATTGATGATAAAATAGAATCCTGGGTCGCGAGCAGTGATTCGATTGATGATGAAGAAAGAGAATTCTTAGTTCAGTTCTCCGCCTTAACGATAGAAAAAAGGATTGATGAAATTCTATTGAGTCCGACTCATAGTGATCATTTATCAAAAAATAACTCTGGTTATCAAATGATTGAACAACCGGGAGCAATATACTTACGATACTTAGTTGACATTCATAAAAAGTATCTATTGAATTATAAGTTCAATACATCCTGTTCAGCAGAAAGACGGGTATTACTTGCTCATTATTAGACAATCACTTATTCAAAAACTTCGTGTGGGAATAATACTTTGCATTTCCCATCTCATGGAAAACCCTTTTCGCTCCGCTTAGTTTTGGGTAATTTTACCCACACTTTCATCACAATTTTGCACCACGAATTTCCAATATTGACAAATCTTTGTTCATTTAAGGATCTAAACAAAAAATATGTATATATATTTTCAAGAATATGAATATAAAGGAGAATCAGAGTAGATTCAAAGTTCAGATCAAACAGGTATTTGATGCAGGGGATAAAAGACTAATCATCTTGTTTCAGATAGTTTTAGATTGTCTCAAAGGCCGATTCAACTAATTCTCTTGGTTGAAATGATTTGAGGAAGTGATAGCTGGTGGCTGATAGCTCATAATTGATAAATGGTAGCTGATAGTTGATTGTAAAATATTGCTTAGTAAATTAGTTGATTAAATTAGCTAATTGAAGGTTAATTTACCAATATAGACATTATTGAGAGGTATAAAAAACAATAAACTTAAAAATCTAGAATAAAAAATAAAAACTTCTCAAAATTATTTTAAATTAAGAAGAAAATAATTAACGATACCAATAATTATATTGCTAAATAAAAAAAATCCTTAAGTATAAAAATAATATTAATGTAAAACTATAAAGTAATATGTTAGTATATGAAAAATAATATTTTATAAATTTAGAATTATAAATAAAGACTTCGTAGAAAAATATAAATAATGATACCAAAAAATTTACTTTGATAAATAAATATTTCATTATATCTTAAATAATATTTATGTAGAACTATAAAATAATATGTTAGTATATAAAAATATATATTTTATAAAGGCAAATTCTAAAAATGAAAATTTTACCAATTAGCTATCAGCTGATTAAAAATAGCTATGAATTGTATTTTTTTTTTTGCAAAATGGGCTTTTTAGGCCTAATCAGCTATCAGGAACTGCTTAGAAACCTTTACCAAGCGGAGCTGATTGTGGGCGAATAAGTTATTAACTCGTCAATAACTTTCAACCAAACGGCTCGTTAGAATGACTATTTTATGCTAATTTCACCCTATAACCTCAAACATATCCTCACATCATCTCATCTCTTCCCATCTCTTAAAAATCATCATCTTCTCCACCCTCTTCTCTCAATTTTCCCTCTTTTCTTAGTTTTTCAATTACAATGTGGATTTCCTTCAATTTCTTAGATTGTGGATGAAGATTATAACTTATTGTAATGGGGTAAAGAGTTTTAATCTTGTAGTGGATTTTGTTCAAGCTTGGAGAATCCTCTCTTTAAAGTAATTAGTTGTAGTAGCACTCTTGCATTTTCTCTTGTGAAATTTGTGTATGTTTTGAATTTTATTTACTTTTATATGTTTGTTGTTTGGATATTGATTCTCTTCATGTGGTGTTTGTGAAATCCTCCGTTTTTTTTGTCTATTTTCATGCTCCTATTTTTGTTTCAAGCTTATCACTTCTTTTGGAAAATAATAATAAAGGTGAAAGTGACGTTTCTAGTCAAACTAGTGAGTTTAGTGATTTGATGCATGTAGTTAGTACTTGTCTAGGTTCTTGGCTTCAATTTTTGGAGCATATGGGAGCATCTAAGACCCCCTTAGTGTAATTTAACTGCATTTCCCTCCATTGCTTTTATTTAATAAGTTGTTCACGTATATGAATTTTATGAGCTTGCTTCCCTTTATATCTTCACTTTTCATCCTTTAAGTGTTAAATTATTTTGCTCAAGTTTATGAAATTCATGATTTTTTCTTTCCTTTTTAATGTTGTTGGATTATGGATTTTGTTGAAGTTAATTCTATTCATGCTTGTTATTGATTGATGTTATTGCAATTATTCATGAATTTTGGGTAGATTCTCCGGGTCTAGATGCATTTAGAACCATCAATTGGTGATTATTGGGTGCTTAATTGAGAATCAAAATTGACAACCTTAATTTTTAAATTAAGTGTTCGATAAATTATTAATTGATCGTTGAGATGAGTTTAGAACCCAATACCATTGTTTTATTGATCTTTTCAAAGTTTTCGATTTCATTTATCGTCATAGTTGTTAAAAACTCAAAACCCCCAAATTCGATATGTGTTTAGCTTAGTTTTTTCTTATTTTATCTCTCATAATTCAAATACAAAAATAAATTCCAATTAGTCTTCCTCCTGAGATTCGACTTGAGTAACCTCATTGCACTATGATCGAACACGGTCTCTTGCAGTCGATCCTCAAAATATTTGTAAAAATAGTGTGTTTGAGATCACTTTTGTTATCTCAATCGTGATAACAGCCTCCATTCCATATACCAAGCTAAACGGTGACTCTGTAGGGGTACTCTGGGGTGTTATCCAATATGCCTATAACACTTAATGTAACTCATCGACCTATAAGACTACATCTTTCTCCAGCCTCAATGTGATGCCTTGTACAATGGTTCTATTCGTAACTTTAACATATCCATTAGCCTGCGGATGTGCAACCGAGGGAAACTGTTGTTTCATGCCCATCCCTTTACACCAATCTTGCATTATTTTGCTTGTAAACTGGGCACCGTTGTCAGATACTAACACTCGCGGAGCTCCATACCTATAAAAAATATTGTTAAAAATAAGATCTATTATGCATTATTCCTCAATGTTGGTTACAACTTCCGCCTCCACCCATTTAGGGAAGTATTCTACTGCCACAACTATATGTTGCTTTTGTGATGAAGTTCTTGGGAGGGTTCTCACAATATCAATCCCCATTCTACAAATAGGTATGGTGAACTCATCACCATCATATCTTCAGTGGGAACATGTATGATAAGAGCATGGATCTGACATTTTTTTACAAGTTATTACTAACTCTCCAGCCATCTTATTCATTTGGGGCCAGAAAAATCCAGCCCGTAAAGCCATTTCGACCAAAGTTTGACTCTTTGCATGATCACCATAGTACCCCTCATGTATTTCCTTGAGAACTTATAGCCCTTTCACTGGAAATAAACACTTTAAATAAGACCCAAAAAGAGATCACTTGTACATACTCCCATTCATCAGACAAAAACCCGCAACTGTTCTTGCATCCTTAGTAAATAACTGCACCATACCTTCTGCGACCTGATTTAGCAATGCATAGACAGGTGTCCGCCAATCCTGTTCTGAATCTACCTCTATTACTTCCCTTTCTATGATTTCCAAGCTACAAACTAAAAATTCCATCAAAGTTATCATTCATTTTCCATATTCTCCCAGTGCACCTGCCATCTGTTTTAGCATCTTAAAATGTTCATGTATGCGTTCCTCTCTTACCTCAAAGTTCCATTGTACTGGAATGCCACCAACTGGGAATCCATATATGCCCATAAACGTCCTATATTCAGGTCGCTTGCCATTTTCATACCTTGCAGCAACGCCTCATACTCCGCCTTATTATTAGACACCTTAAAACCCAACCTGATGGCATAATCTAAACTTCTCCCTCTGGATTGGTTAAGACAATTCTAATTGCAGCTTCGCTTATCATAGTAGACCCATCTACATCAACCAGCCACACATTTCCTTCTACTTCTTCCTCATTCAATCGCGTCATCTCCTGCAAAATATTTTCCAGTGCTTGTGCCTTAATGGAAGTTCGTGACTCATAAATAATATCATACTCCCTAAGTTACACGGCCTATATTGCAAGGTGCCCTGACACCTTAGGCTTAGTTAGCACCTTTTTTAATGCCAAGTTATTTCTCACCTTGATCTTATGCCCTAGGAAATAGGGTCGTAGCTTCCTAGTTGTGTCCACCAAAGCGAATACTCCTTTATCCGATTTTGTATAACATTGTTCAGCCCCTTACAACATCACACTCACGTAATAAATGGGTTTTTGAGTAATTTTTTCTTTTCGAATCAACATCGAGCTCATCGCCACCTCAAATTACTGATACATAAAGAATTAAATCTTCTCCAGGTAGGAGTTTTGTTAACAAAAGATTTTCTACCAAGTATCTTTTAGCTTCTCAAAACCTTACGCTGCCTCCGTCGTCCACTCAAACTTAGACCATTTTCCCAATGTTCTGAAAAAGGGAAAACCTTCTTCTGTCGAATTAGAAATAAACCTGTTTAGTCGAGCTATCCTACCTGTTAAAACCTATACATCTTGCAGCATGCGGGTTGGGTCATCTCCATCACAGCTCGCACCTTTTTGGATATAACTAGATACCTCTTTCTGTCACCATATAACAAAAATATTTACCAGGTCACCCTCTAAAATAGCAATTGTTGGGTTTTAAACTCACCCCTTATTGTTGCAAAATCAAGAAAGCCTTCCTTAAGCCCACACTTGTGATTTTTCCCTCCTACTTTTGACCACGCCGGGAATTGGATCTCCCTTATGTGTCCTGCCTTCAACAACTTATGTACTTCTTACTCTATTATCTTGTATAGCTCTAAGACAAAGTGCCCCCTCCTTTATTCACCAGCCGGATGGCTAGATCCACATTCAAGTAATGTTGCACAACCTCGGGATCAACTCCTACTTGCTCGTTATCTCTGAATGCAAAGATATCCCTGGATTCTTTGACAATCTTATGAGCTCTTCTCGTATATGTTTTGGCAATTGGCTTCCTATCCTTGTTGTAAAACCTTCCTTGTCGTTCTCTATCTCGATCTTCATCATCTCTTCATATGGTCGCACAGACTTATCATCCATCATTATCTTCTTAGTACTCATGACCCCTTCTTGTACATCACCATTTTGCTCCCGCTTATCACCATTCATTACCTTACGCATAACAGTGACAAGTAGACGTAATAGCCCATAACTCATTGACAGCAGGTCGCCCTAATATAATATTGTATGTCGAGTAACCTCTAATCACCAAAAACTTTAGTTTCTTTTCTACTCGGAACTCGACTTGACCTAAAGCTACCACCAAGATTACTTCCCCACCTTTGATAACCTATGACCAATTAAATGCAAACACGGGTGGCTATAAGAGCCTTACCTTTACCTCCACA
This sequence comes from Phtheirospermum japonicum, assembly GCA_014905375.1. Taxonomy (NCBI): domain Eukaryota; kingdom Viridiplantae; phylum Streptophyta; class Magnoliopsida; order Lamiales; family Orobanchaceae; genus Phtheirospermum; species Phtheirospermum japonicum. The sequence continues at coordinate 725,865 of BMAC01000061.1, read as the reverse complement.
CCCATTTACTCCAAATAATGATGATATAAAATGTTTACTGAACTCCCATTATCAATGTAGGTTTAGAATTAAGAGAGTCCACAATAAATAATCTAGCCGTATCATAGATTGAAAAATTATTGCAGAGCCATGGTAGAAGTGTACGTGATTTTGATTATATGACATTTCCATATGTTGATAGCAATGAGACCACTTAGAACAGATTTTTGCTTGACGAGTTGAGGTATGATCATAGTGCTTTGGTCGTGGAACACAAAACTTTTTTTTCGAGTATGCCTGTGGAACAAGGAAACGTGTATGGTAAAATCGTCATGAATGTTGACCACAAGGCTGGGTTTTTTTTTTTTGGTATATGGATACGATGGTACGGGAAAAATGTATTTATGGAGGCCCTATCTGTGGGACCGAGCGGCATATCATCTCTATTATTGCCCTATGGAAGGACTGCAAATTCTTGATGTGTTATTCCATTAAATGAGAATGAATCGATCAACCCCCAGAACAATTGATCTAAAGGTTTTAAAATAAATCAATCCCTCTTGTTGATGATGAATTGCACAAGCTTGATTTAGTTTTGTGTTTAGAATACAAAAGTTAGAGAGCTTTACAAAGGAATTTGAGCAAGGGATCCGGGTTGTTTCCACAAAGAAAAATAGGGAATCAATTCTGAAGTAAATCTGAGTTTTTCGGTGTTTTTATAGGTATCAAACCCATTATCGACTACTAGAGGGGTCAATAACGTGTGCCTGAAAATAACACATAGTAGCGATCCAAGTATCGATCGATACTTAGGTCGATAATGGGTGCTTTAAAAAGAACACATAGTAGCGGTCTAAGTATCGGCCGGTGCATTGGTCTCTACTATCTCTTTTAAAAATTAAAAATAAAATACTACTAACATGTACTGTACATCGTCGGGTTGCCTTGCCTCCTGGACAGTTCTTAGTTTTACGTCTTTAGATAGATGTGATATTTCATCAAGGTGATGGAAAAAGTCGTCTCCCTTTGCTTCATGTAATAAGTTTTGATCCTTTGCTCATTCGCATTGAATGTATTTTCTTTCAATGAAATCAACTCAGTTGGTCCATCCTTAATCATCTTTTTTTAATTTCAAAAGGATCAGACCATTCAAACTTCAACTTTAACAAAAAAGTTTAAAATGGGAATTAAAAAGAAGTACCTAACCAATCCCCCCACCCCCACCTCAAATTCCATTTTACTATCCTCTTGTCACGGAATCGTTTACTTCTCTCCATGTACACTCTTGAGTTCCCGTATGCTTCCGTTCGAAACTCATCCAACTTATTTAGTTGAATTTGTCTCACTTTGTAGGCAGCATGACTTCTCATAAACTAATTAATATAATGATATCTCCAAAGGTGTTTTGTATGCCAATCTATAAGCCCACAATGTATCATCAAGATGTAATGACCAACCTAGTCTATCAATGCATACTTTTTAACTTCAATATCTTATGTCTAACTCGAACTGTTGAAGTAAGAGAATCCGCCAAATCAATCTAGGTTTTCGCTTCCTTCTTCGCAAACAAGTGTCTAGTAGCCTCATGATCTGTATATAATATTGGTTTTGTTCTTATCAAATACGATCAAAATTTATCAAAAGCATACACCACCGCCAACATTTCCCTTTCCATCGTGCTATAAGTAGATTGTACAAAATCAAAGGTTCAATTTGCGTAGTATATCACTCTAAAGAACTTGTCTCTCTTTTAACCTAATGTTAATCCAGTTGTGATATTGTTTGCATTACACATCAGTTTAAATGGTTGTGACTAATCGGGAGCTACGAGCACCGGAACACTTATCAAAGGTTTCTTCAAGATCTCAAATGACTGTATACACTTGTCACAAAAATCAAATATTGTATCTTTTTTAAATAAATGACATAGAGGTTAATCTACTGACCCACTTGATGGTAGAAATTCGGGTCATGAGGCTCCATCCATATACATAATAGGATCCGCATAATCGTCGCACATGTGACTTATTTTATCATATCAATCATGCGATTTTAGTAAACTTGGTAATGGCGTATCATTCTCATTGCTCACATTTAGCTATTAGATTATTTGTAATATTATATTTATGAGAGTTTTTGATTGAAATCATCACTTTGACCAAATATAAATTTAACAAGATATGGTTTTTAAATTTGTAATTTTTCATATGATGCACTTTTACACTCCCTTCCTTTCTTTTATTTTTTTTTATTAAATATCTATTTTAGAATTTTTGTTATGAACTGCATATACATTTAACTAATAATTAATATTCCTAATTAATTTTCTTTCGTTTTTATTGATAATTATTTTATTAGCATAAATTTATTTCGATTCTTTAAATAAATAAGGACAAAGTTGGGAAAAAATGATAAAATTTTCTAAAACAATAATTAATTTAAAATAAGATTTTGACTCTGAACACTACAAGAATTGAGGTTAAGAGGGAGGACTATACAAGTTCTTTTCATTACTTTTGGTCTATTGGGAGAACATGTCGTCCCAAAGTTGTCGTCCCTATAGCCAAGAGGCTATAGTTATATAGAAACGAAAATTGTCGTTCCTAAAACCCATAAACTTATAGGAACGACTTGTCGTGTCAATATTTATTCTCCCTATTGTGTTCCAGATATTGGAACGACATGTCCTCCCAATTTTGGCGTTGCTAATGCGACTAATAGGCGCGAATTTTCGTGCCAATATCTTTCCTTCCTATTGTGTGACACATATTGGAATGACATGTCCTCCCAATTCTGACGTTGCTAATGGTTTTATGTAATGAAAAAAGTCGTTGCAAATGGTCCTTACTATTGGTGTTACACATATTGCAATGAAATGTCCTCCCAATTATGACGTTCCTAAAGGATTATTGCATCAAAAAAAGTCGTTGCTATAGGTTAAATTTCTTCAAATAATTTTTGGCGATCCAATTGCTTGTCGCCAAACATGATATTTCGAGCTAAATAAACCAATACAAAATCTGAAACAATAAACTTTTATAACTAACCCAAAATAATTACAATCCAATCGAGGAAACAAACTAGTTGGAACGTTAACCTCAATTGCCCAATAAGCAAGTTTRTTACCAACTATACAATAAACAAATATACAAGATGAAAACACACTTTTAAGCAAATAGATAATATCAACCAAAATATAGAGTTTGGAGTCGTGGGACAAAACCAAAATATTAGTTCCATCAAGCAAAAAGTTCACTTCAAATTACCAAACTAACGTGAGGATCAATCATGTTCGTCCGCATTAAGTGCCACTTGAGCATTAGAATCCACATCGTCTTCCTCCTCTATCCCAACTTTTGCCTTAGGACGATTAACAATTTTTGACATTTCTGCTACCTATAAAATAAGAAATTGTGAATAAAATTATATCAATCCATCAGTACACAAAAAAGAGGAAACTAGGACAGAATTGCATAAGGAAGTGAAGATTGAGTCATCATATAGCAGAAGAGCAGATATAAACCCTCAAGATAATTCTATAGGGTTTTTTCGGATATAAATGCTAAATTGAACAAGATTGAAAACCCCAAATAAACTGGTATTGGTCATCAGAGCAAGAATATCTAAGTTGATTATGAGACGGAAAATCGTAATAAACATACCTCATCATGAATTCTAAAGAGCATATATATATATAGATTATTATATTAAAAAAAGAAAAACATCAGACCAACTTTCAAAATATATATAGTGTAAGCATCTTTTGCCTTCAGTGCATGAAAGATTGGGTTTTTACTATAATTTGAAGGAAATTCTAGAGTGTAATTTACAGAGCACACACAATTGCAGATATAAACCCAAAATAATGACCAAGATAATACTAGGGTTTTCAAACAAAATAGAGCATTTTTGGGGGTGGAGGGAACTGGGGAATGATCCCCAACATCTAGTGCATACAATAACCAGCTACTCCCTCTAGTCAGGACCATCTATTCTCCAACAGCAGCAATTCAATAAACAACAATTTCAATCAACAAAAATTTCAACAGGTGTTCATTCAGTCGCCGCAGCAATCGCAGCCGCGCTTCAGACAACAACCGCAGCAATAATAATAATAATAATAATAATAATAATAATAATAATAATAATAAATAATAATAATAATAATAATAATAATAACAACAAATAACAACAACAACAACATACCTGTTTCATAAGAGTGGCAACATCTGGGGTGACGGAACTTTCACGAGTTTCGGCCGAACCACTAGATGATTCATTAATATCATGAACTGCAAAGGATCTAGAACCCTTGAGGATTCGGCCAAAACCACGTTCATGGCCTCGTCGAGTACCGAGCACGGTTTCTCATAATGGCTCTCTCATCCACACTTTCATCAGGTGATACAGTAGCCAAATGCTTCTCTAGCATCAAGAAGTCGACCCTGCAATACACAACATCAATCATCATTGGCAGCTTAAAAAAATTCCAAAAAAAAAAAAAAAATTCTTATATTTCAAACACAGTAGTTAAATGAAAAACGAAAAAGATATCAAGAAAAGGACTCCGTATATGGGTGGATGGTCGGCAAGGCATATAAAATGTCTTTACGAGAAACATACATAATAATGATACAAACAACAAATCTATGCAAGCAATAAATACTCTTCCCAAGAAGAATATACACCTGATACGATACTCATGTTTTACGACAATCACATATAAGACACAATTTACATTTCATACTAATTAGCACCTCAATAGTCAGAAACTTCGACGAATATGATTAAATTCGGTACTAACAAGCTTTGAGATAGAGAAGATGAGACAATATGCTGAAGATGTAGATTAGATGGTATTCCAAATTTAGATTAGATGTGGAGTACTCATAGATGTTGGAAAGTTGTGGAGTATTTAATATACAAAAAGGTGTTCATGTCTGTTCAACATTACTGAACCTGAATAGTCACTTCCATATGATCCAAAAAGACATAAACAACAAACACTTTTGATTGATGGTTCAAACAGACACTTAGGAAAAAAAGTGTGCATAATTCTATGAAGTTCGAATTATCTTACATAATCAAATTCAGCCTCCTTATTTGCCCACATCCCATTCCGTTGAGTGTGCATCTTTCGAAATAATTCTATGAAGTTCGGAATCTCAGCCTCACTCTCGTCTTCGTCTTCATCCTCGTCCTCGTTATTTTTCTTATCCTCGGCACGAACCTTTGAAAAATGCAAAATATAAATAATGTGACAAATAAGAATAGAGTCTAAACAAATTTTAAAAGCATAACAACAACAACAACAACAACAACAACAACAACAATAATAATAATCATAGTAGCAATAATAACAACAATAATAATAATAGTAAAAATAATAATAAATTTATTATCACTATTGTTATTATTATTATTACTATTATTATTATTATCACTATTATTATTATTATTATTATTATTATTATTATTATCACTATTATTATTATTATTATTATTATTATTACTATTATTATTAAGACGTACCCAATCGACGTTGTGTGCAACGAGGCTCTTAGATCCTTGATAACAAGGATATTTATYCTTTTTCCGATTGTTAGCATTCTTCATAGATCTATTCTGTGAACACATTAGCCAATATATAAATAAGTAAGAAAAAACAAAATGGAACAAGTTTAAAATGATACAAATACAAAATGAGATAAAAGATATTACGATGAAATCTTCAGATGTAAATAAGGCGATACACTTTTGCCAGTCTTCATCGAGCATTTTCCTGTAATTTTCTGAGAACTTTGGATTTTGTGGATCTTTTTGTTGTGCCTTGCCAGTCTTCATCGAGCATTTTCCTGTAATTTTCTGAGAACTTTGGATTTTGTGGATCTTTTTGTTGTGCCTTGTAATATGTGTGGGCTGCAGTTTTGTAATTACTAAAACGTTGTGCGGCTGTTCGCTCAAGTGACTTTTTCACCCTCTGGTAGTCACTCTTGCTAGGGTCACCTTTCAAATCAAAATATTTCTGCAAATTTGTTCATAAGACAAAGTTATATGAAGTCAAACATTAAATAACACAAACATTCTCTAAAAATTATATATCATTTACCTTTACTCCTTTGTAAACTTTTTGTTGTTTTTGTTCTGGTACTGACGTCCAGTCCTTGTGACAAGGGATCACGATTTCCCTAATTTTGTTGCCGACTGCACGTGTATACAGTCCTTGGTTCGGGCCAATCGGTAGAACCGACCCTCCAGCAAAATCAAACTCATTTGGAAGCTTTTTCTTCCCATTTGCAATCCAGATTTTCTGTAGATTCTGACATGTTGAGTTTGATCGGGTCTTCGTCTATTTCGATCGTTTCCTAGTTGATACACCTGTAGAGGGAGAACACATAATATAATTATTAAGTGTTGAACCATATCAACTGGATATAAAAATATTAATATTGAACTAAATATATGAAAAGTCATTTACAGTTGGGCTGACCATCTAGCGCTTCACATGGTCTGCTCGGACACTTGCTCGGACGACTAGAGAGTTCATCCCCACCATCTCTACCATGACTAGTCATAACATCTGCCATTCATGAAATAACTGTGTAAGAACTTATGAAAAATGTATATTGTAGACTGTAATTACTTAAAAAAATGTGTTCACCAACAAAATAACCATATACTGTCATCATCTCAAATCACATCTATATGTAAGTAATGAATGGAATCTACATTAATAAAGAAAGGGATTAACCGCACAGCATCGCATCTTAATTATTATCAAGATTAGGGTTGTGCATCGGTCGGTTCGGTCGACCGAACCGACCGAATATGGAAAACCAAAAAAAACCGAATTTACTAGTCATACGAACCGAATCATTATGTAAGACCGATTTTTTGACCGAACCGAAAATTTGGTCGGTTTCGGTCGATTAACCGAAATTTTTATGGAATTATGTTTTTACCTGTTATTTCAGTAAGCACTGGAAAAGAAAATACAAAACTCAAATGCTTAAAACATATCATTCTTATGATTTACAAAAAAAAAAAAAAAAAAAAAAAAAAAAAAAAAAAAAAAAAAGAGAAAAGGATCATAATATCACATGACCATAGTCCAATACTGAATTAAAAATACAGACAAGCAAAAAATGAATCCATAGTTCATATTAAAAAACATAAATCCTATACAAACAAGTTGTTGTTCTAAGAGTTTAAATCAAAAAAAAATCCTATACAAATAAAACTTAGTCACACTCAATTTAATCACAAACCAGTTATTATTAGTGCAAAAAAAAAAAATATGATGCTTACCTTCGATAATTACTATAAGGAAGATCTTGACAATGCTATTTGGTTTATTTCTTGGATGAGTTGGATCGAATCAAAGATTTGGAGGAGGAGGGCTCAGAAATAAGAAAGGGCGAGGCGAGAATGAGGAGGGGAATCAGGGGTCTGCGCTGCGGGACGAAGAAATTACGGGCGGGTATTTTCTTGAGACTAGATCGAAGATTTAGAGGGAGGCTGAGAAATAAGAACAGGGCGGATCGCGGCGGAGGGATGCAAGACCTGAGGTTTAGTTGATTGGGAGAAAATTTGGGTTAGGATTAATTGTTCTTCTGCAGACGTTTTTCTTTCACTTGCCCACCTAACATCTTTTCTGTTCCCACCAACCAAACTTGTTGTCTATTATTAATTACTATAATATAATATCTAATATCCAATATATATAATATATAATGCATTTATAATTTTTCGGTCGGTTCGGTTTTTTTCGGGTTTGGAAAACCCAAAACCGAAACTGACCGACAAAACCGAATATTTGAGGAATCCAAACCGAAAACCGAACCAAAGCTGTAAAAACCGAACCGAACTGTATTTTTCGGTCGGTTCGGTTCTTGGTCATATTTTGCACACCCCTAATCAAGATCATTATAATCGTACAACTAAAGAAATAAATAATAAAATATACAATAAATGCAGCAAATAGATGGCCGCACTAATTGAAGTTTTTATCATTGCTGTTAAAATTGTGACTCCTTACAAGAAGCAGTACACAAACTAATTCTCTCTCTCTCTCTCTCTCTCTCCTCTCTCTCTCTCACACACACACACACACACACAAACAAACAAACAAAAAAGTAGAAGAAAAAAAGAGAAACCCTTTATTTTGTATCCCAAACAATCTGTTCTTCAAATCACATGTTTAAAGATTAGCATAAGCTTTTCAATAGATGATAATGAAATCCCTAGCACTAAAAAATAGATGT
>BMAC01000061.1:680926-705012 GCA_014905375.1 Phtheirospermum japonicum | reverse complement strand
AGTTCGGGATTCATTCTTCGCCCAAGATCAATGTTCAACCTCTGGAATAGCTGGAGCTTTTTGCTGCTTTTCGTAGTTACAATAAGTTCTCTAAACTCTTAGTTAATTTCTAGTTTAATTGTTAGTTTAATTCTTAGTTAATGCTAGAACTAGTTTAATTAGCTTAATCGTTTATGCTTGATATTGGATATTGGTTAATTTAGTTTATTTATGCGATTGATTTATGCTTAGTTATTCGTTAATCTTAGATTCATATGATACATTTCTTAGTGATAATTTATTTTATTCATGCCTGTTAGATTAGTTGCTATTAATTCTTAGTTCCTTAAGTTCAAGTAGTTTAATTATCGCTCGTAGTTGGTAATTTAGTTTAGAGTAATTAGTTTAATTAGTTTTAGCTTAATTATTGCTTTAGTTAAAATGATCAACTCGATTTATTCAAACCCCCAAATGTATATGTATGTTATTCGTAATTGAGAAAAACATCGATAAGACCGAACAGTTGTTTCCTCGAGAGATACGACTCGAGTCAAACTCATCACCTTACAGTTACCTCGTACACTTGCGAGCAAACTGACGTGCTTTTAAATTAATTTATAAAACGGGGTGCACAAAAGTTTGAGTCACCCGCTCCACCCTGACAGACTACTTCTTGCAGGAAAGTCATTAATAGTCCACATTAATGCTGCTCGCATGCGAAATAGATCACGGTTTATGGTGACAGCATCAATTGTGTCCACACCGACTGACCACATAAATTTCAGTTCATCCACAAGAGGTCGCATGAATATGTCGAAATCTTTTCCCGGGGATTTAGGTCCAGGTATCAATAATGTTAACATCAAATACTCTGATTTCATGATAAGCCATGGCGGAAGATTATAAACTGCCAATATTACTGGCCACATACTATACACCTGACTCATATCACCAAATGGGTAGACGCCATCAGCTGCAAGTCCAAGACGAATATTGCGTCGCTCGCTAGAAAACTCTGGATGTCCAGCATCAAATGCACGCCATGCTTTACCATCCCTTGGATGTGTCATAACATCTGCGCTTATATGATGCCCTGTACTATGCCAACGCATAAGATTCGCAGTCTCTTCCATTGCAAATAACCTTTTCAATCTTGGGATGATTGGAAAATATCGCATAACCTTATGTGGGATTTTGCTCTTCGAGACTTTTCCACTATTCTTTTGCCAACGGGATTCTCTACAAACTGGACATGTTTCTCTATCGGCATACTCTTTGTAAAAAAGTGCACAATCATACTTACAAACATGTATGTTTTCATAGCCGAGACCCAAACTTGCAAGCAACTTCTTAGCCTCATAATGTGAGTTGACAATATTCATCGATGGGAACGCAAGTTTCAATAACTTAATCAACTCGTCAAATGATCTATTTGTCCACTTATTACTCACCTTGATATTCATCAACTTTACTAGAAAATCCATTGAAGAGAATGATGAAATCCCTTGATATAATTTAGTGTTCATAGCTTCGTACACATTACGATACTCCTCACCAGGTCCATCCGATTCGTACTCATCATCTTGGTCCAAGTCGGCCATAACATTTGTCATGTCATCCATCATTTCAAAGTCAACGTCTGACGGACCAGGTTGGTGTGACGGACCAGGTTGGTGTTCCGGTGAGCAATCGCCATGGTGAATCCAAGTATCATAAGATGCATCAAACCCAAACCTCTGAATATGAATTTGAACAGCTTCTAACTTATGAGACTCCATATTTAAACATTTCTTGCACGGGCACTTAATCAAGCCTTTCTTATTCACAAGAGGCCTACATTTGTTAATAAATTCTCGCACTCCACGCCTGAACTCTGTGGACATCTTATTCGTAATATGCATCCATGTCTTGTCCATCACTATATTTGATATCCTGAAAAAGAAAAGAAACAAAAGTTATTAGGTAATTTCTTTGCTCCTCTATTTTACTGTTATTCACAAAAGTTACTACAACCATTTTGATTTACCATTTTTTTTAGTACGAAAATATACATTAGTGGCATGAATGAAGTAGGTAAATAGATTTTAGCTTGGTAATATTATAAAGTAAAAATAAAAGCAATCATCATTTAAAACTACAAATGGTCATGATATTTTTTTTCCAATTACAAATTAGATTCTTATAGGATGAAAATTTTGTTAGGTACTTATGCAAACCTAGGGACATTTGAAAATTTTAAAAGTTATTGGGGTATTATTTCTAACTATTTATACAACTAGTAAAGTCAACAATATAACTTAAGTTTTTGCAGTTTATGATTCATTACATGATGATGATGAAATTATATTCAACTAAAAATTATATTACATATAATTATAGAAAGGAGAAGAATTGACTCACACCTTTTTTGATTTTCTCAAAAGTTGTTTGCCATTGTTGTTGATATTGCTGCATTGTGCTTGATATTGATGATGTTGACATTGTTATTTTGTTGTTGTTGTTGTGGAGAGTGTTTGGAGAAAGATACTAACATTTCGAATGAAATGGTACTCTGTTGGGTGTTAAAGAAGTTGTGAGCTATTGGGAGGACATTTTAAACTTATTGGGAGGACTTGTCCCTCTAATATGTAAGACATTAATTCGGTTGGTTGGGTATTTATTCACGGTTGGTCAAGGTAATTAAATGCTCTTTTTTGGGATGACTTTACATCCTATAGAAAGGACAAAATGTCGTCCCTAAAGGTAGAACATATAGGGACAACTTATTATATCTTATAGGAAGGACAAAATGTCATCCCTAAAGGTAGAACATATAGGGACGACTTATTATACCTGTAGGAAGGACAAAATGTCGTCCCTAAAAGTAGAACATATAGCAACGACATTTTATCTATTGGGAGGACAAATGTCCTCCCAATAGGTTATGGAACCTATTGCAAGGACTTTTGGATGTCGTGCCTATATGTCCTACCTATAGGGACGACACAAATATCCTCCCAATTTTGTCCTCCCTCTTAACCTCAATTCTTGTAGTGGAATGTTATATCGTACCCATTTACCAAAAACGATACCATCTTCAAATCTAGAGTATGGTATCCATATTGAAAATGACATAACAATAATCCCCACCCATTTTGAACAAATAAGGAATTAATGTAATTTCTTAATGAATTTGAAATTCGACCTTGAATATCCTGAATTTTTCTTCTTTTACATGTAAGTTAGAATAGGTCATATATATTTATCGTGCATTACAAAACATATAATTTGCTCATAAATCATCTTAGAGAAGAGAGGCTAACATTTATATACGCATGTGTTGTGATTACTTAATTCCATCAATGAATGATTACACATAGCCACAACATTAATATCTTATTCCAATACTTGTTCTCGGAAATCAAAAGTAGTCCACATATATATATATCATATATAAAATAAGAAGTCTACATATTACAACTCTTGTAAAACAAAACCACAACTTATACAAATCAGTTTCGATCGACATATTGATCAAATCCAAAACACAAAGTGAAAATGTCTAAAAATATAAGCACTAATACACCCATAATTGTGAAATATCATTAGAAGAGACGTGCACTTTGTGCAAAGATTTACAACAATGGGAAAACTGCAGATTTAAGACTACCAACATGGAACGAAACCTCCCAATTTGTACTCCAACAACAGCTCCCCACTCCTCAAAATTCATAACACTCATTTAATTTCTTGCCTGATGTGACGTAGTCTCTCCATTCCGTGAGGCACCAGGAAGTAGTGTCTAACATTGTAAGCCCCAAATACTCTCACAATTCATATACTGAATGCCTCATTCCCGTTACGCTCAGGCACAACATCCGAAAGGCATCCGTCTAAAGAAACAACATGACTAGGGTTCCACCTCCAGAAAGAATCTTAGGATTATAGATCACATGAAACGAATCATCAGCTAGGTTGTACGTAACAATAGTACTCTCAAGATGATCATTCAACTCGACCCATTGACTCACCCAATGAGGCCTTCCACTCACAAGAACTCCTCACAATGACCACGTCTCGATATTGTAAGGCACGATACTTTGTGTTGCCAAACATTGCTTTTGACGCTATACATATGAACTTCAGATGCTTGTTTGTTGTAATAGGCTTTGGGGCCAATTTGAAAGTGAAAGTAATACCATTTTTTATAATCTACTATCTTGATCACCTTGTAGTCGTTGGCAATCGGATGGAATCCGAAACCATAAGAAACAGATTGATCCTTAAACTCAAAGTTCATAAGAATTTCAAAGTGGTCTCTTCTGAAAGGATTGTATAAACAAATAGGGTCTGGGAATATTGAGGAATCGACCAAACACAAGAGGACATTGGATGAGCCAATTATACCGAATTCAGGCATGGACATGGATACGGGGATGTCGATTTTTCTGACTTTCTTATCGGAGAGGCGGATAAAGTGAAGCTAGGTGCGAAGTGGATAAACAGAGTGGATGACAAGACACTCACTCTCATTCGTTGATGATTTAGATAGGTGCAGGCTCACAAATTCTAGATCATGAGATAGTGAGTTTAGCGACCGACAAGCGTAGCCTATCTGAACGAGAGAAGTGTTCGGGAGCCTGGAAAGTGTATCAATGGCTATCTCATAAGGCAATCGGTCAAATCCATTAGTGGAATCATCCTTCTCATTTTGGTGCGTTGCTTTCTTGATTTGTCCTTTTTTGGAGGCCATGGCTCAATATTTGCTCTTATATATGGAAAATGCTCAAAAATCTGTTAGAAAAAAGAAAACAAATAACAAACTAATTAGGCCAACATATAAGGCATAAGCTACAAACAGTTTGAGAATAATTGTTGTCAAGCAAATAAAATATTTGGTGATGAAAACTACAAATTAAACTCCATTTCGGACAAAAATGAACAATCGAACTACTTAAAATCTTAAAGTGACAGCCAAAACCATTGATTGTATGATGATTATCAATAAAAAGATCTTGTGATCTAATACAAAGATCTTGTAGTTAAAAGAGGAGCAATAATGTTTATACAAAGATCTTGTGATCTAACTAGAAAGGTATGTGATATAGTGTACCTCATTTAAATCCCTCGAAAATGGTCTACCAACAAGTTCTACGAAATCCTCTGGCAAACCCTAGCACCGCAAACCCTAGGTATAGTTAGGGTCGTCTCTATAAAATCCTCCGACGCTCAAGTCAAAACCGACAAAAAATAGGGGCACCGTTGTAAAACCCTCTGACCAAAACATGAGCGCCATCACTAGAAAACCCTTTGAAACAAACCTACAATGAGAGAACGCGGTAGAAAATTAGAAAGAAAATTGGGCAAAATGAATAATGAAGTTTCGTTGGGACCAATGAGGGAGGTATTTATTAAATTTTCGTTCGAATGATTATCCGGTGCATCGGGTGTACGATTTAATAATAATCGACGAATAGGTTACTCAATTTGGGGCCATCTCCCATCATTACAGTAATGAACATTTTATTCATTGCAATCTTATATATTCAATGATAACTTTAATATAATCTGAAAATTAGTATGAAAATATAACCAAGTATTTTGTTTCATTTTGCAACATATATGATTCTTGTTGCTAGTGTCTTTTTTATTTTTGTTTCAAGTACTTTTAATTTTACTACCTAGTGGCCATTATTCAGTTACCAACCAAAAACTTGTGCTTAAAATGAATATGCCTATGTGAAACAAAAGCATTTTATGAACTCTACTGGATGTTTTGAACACAAAATAGAAATTACAAAGATCATTGTACAATTTTAGTTTAGGTCATGTACCTGTCTGTGTGTTTGGTCGATACTTTATTCGCAAAAGTCCATCTGTTAATACGATCATTTCAGAAGCCGCCTCTTGGTAATCCCCAAAAACTTTGAGTTCAAGGACCAATTTGATTCATATGGTTTCGGATTTCATCCAATCACCAATGACTCGTTTTCACCTTTCTACATATTTTCAAACATTTCAGTAAGAGCAAATCCCGAGCTATGGACTACGTACGGTAATGAAGGACAAATGAAGAAAGCGAAGAACCAAAATGAGAAGGCTGAATCCATTAATGGGTTCGACCAACTGCCTTATGAGATAGCTACTGATACACTGTCCAAGCTCCCCATCACATCTCTTGTTCAGTTGAGCTATTCTTGTCGGTCGCTACACTCACTCTCTCGTGATCCGAACGTTGTGAGCCTGCACATGTCTAAATCATCAAAGAATGAGAGTGCATGTATTATCCTCCACCCTGTTTACCCACTTTAAGACCAACTTCGCTTTATCTGCCTCTCCGATCTGAAAGTCAGAAAAATCAACATCCCCGTAGCCATCTCCATGCCTAAATTCGAGATAATTGGCTCATCCAATGGGCTCTTATATTTGGGCGATTCCTTATTCCCAGGCTCCTTCTGTTTATACAATCCTTTCAGAAGAGGCCACTTGGAAATCCCAATAACTTTGTGTTCAGGGATAAGTTTGTTGTGTCTGGTTTTGGGTTCCATCCGATCACCAACGACCACAAGGTGTCATGATAGCAGATACAAGAATTCGCATTACTTTCAACTTGAAATGGGGCCCAGATCTTATTACGACAAACAAGTATCTGAAATTCAGATTTATAGCATCAGAAGCAATGTATGGAAAAACAATGGGTTTGTGCCTTACAGTATCGAGACATGGTCGTCACGAGGAGTTCTTATGAGTGGAAGGCTTCATTGAGTAAGACGGTGGGTAAAGTTAAACGGTCATCTTGAGAGGACTATTGTTTCGTACAACCTAGCTGATGATTCGTTTGATGTGATCTACATGTTGAAAGTTAAATAATATAAGCTAGATTCATAAATGGATGTGACTTTTGATATAGTTTCCATTCATGAACATGTGTGTCCTTTCATATTTTGTGCCTTTACATGATTAGTTGTGTCTTTTCATTTTAGTCATATAAATAGTCATGTAAATTGTCATTTGTAAGCATGAGTTTTGTATGAGTTGTTTAAGAGAGTTCATTATTAATTTGTGTGTTAATAAACAAGAGTGTTTATATTTTTTCCGCTGCAATTTATTTTGAGCCCACATTTTCCAACAAAGTGGTATCAGAGCAAGGTTCGATTCTCTAAAAAGACGATGGCCGCAAGTGGAGCATTCCCATTTCCAAAACTCTCGAAAGATAATTTCAATCGATGGAGCATTCAAATGAAGACATATCTTGGTGGACAAGATGTTTGGGAAACCATTGAAAGAGAATATGATTTTTCACAAGATCCCGCTACTTTAAGCCAAGCCGAAAGAAAAGCCTTAAAGGAAGCCAAGGTAAAAGATCAAAGAGCTCTCTCTATCATTCAACTCGGCATGGATGACAACAATTTTGAAAAGATTTCACAAGCAACCACTGCGAAGCAAGCGCGGGATATTCTTAACAATGCTTTCAAAGGCATCGACAAAGTTAAGAAAGTTCGACTCCAATCACTACAAGGAGAGTTTGAGTCCTTGAAGATGAAAGAATCCGAAGAAGTAGCCGACTACATCTCAAGAGTTGTGATAGTTGTTAACCAACTCGAAAGCAATGGAGAAAAGTTAGAAGAAAAGCGAGTTGTTGAAAAGGTACTTCGATCTCTTGTTCAGAAATTCGACTACATTGTAATAGCCATTGAAGAGTCGAATGATGTCGAAAGCCTTAACTTGAATGAGTTGCTCGGAAAATTACAAGTGCATGAAGAAAAATTAAAAAGACGAATGAGAGAACCGGAAGTCGAGCAATCTCTTCAAGCAATGACGATCAATTCCAACCAACATAAATCTAGTAACTTTGGATATCGCGGTCGTGGTAGAGGCCATGGTAGAGGTCGTGGTCATGGACAAGGACGCGATCGAGGACGTGAACGAGGTCAAGAAGAACAAAGTACATACAATAATGAAGAGTCACAATCGGAATCTCGTCAATCACGAACTCGCGGAAGAGGTGGATTTAATCGTCATCAAAARAAYRMAGKTGTCGAATGTTATAATTGTCACAAGTTTGGGCACTATGCTTCGGAGTGCCTAAATGAGTCTAACTTTGAAAAGGCTCATCTTGTCAAAAAAGATTCTGACCAATCGTTGTTGGCATTTAAAGCGTCAATCGAAGAGTAAAATACTTCGTGGTACCTCGACTTGGGTGCGAGTAATCACATGTGCGGGGAGAAGCACATGTTCGTTGATATTGATGCTACTGTTGCCGAAAATATCACATTTGGTGATATGTCAAAAATCACCATCCAAGGAAAAGGAAGAATTCTCATTCGATTGAAGAATGGCGGACACCAATTCATTGAAAATGTTTATTATGTACCTGGAATGAAAGCAAATATTTTGAGCATTGGGCAATTGCTCGAAAAAGGGTACGACGTGCGCATGAAGGGCCAAAGCTTGTACCTAAGGAATTCCGAAGGGAGGTTGATAGCCAAGGTACAAATGTCAAATAATATAATGTTCATGTTGAAAATTCAGCACGACATGGCAAAGTGCTTGAAAGCGTGTTTTGAAGACGAGTCATGGTTATGGCACTTGAGGCTCGGCCACATAAATTTTGGTGGATTGAGGATGATGTCGTCCAAGAAGTTAGTAAGAGGACTACCTGTGATAAATCATCCTGATCAGATTTGTCAAGGATGTCTTGAAGGGAAACAACATCGACACTCCTTTTCAAAAGAATCTCTCTCAAGAGCGAAGAAACCGCTGGAGCTAATCCATACGGACATATGCGGACCTATCGAACCATCATTACTCGGAAATAATCGGTATTTTCTGACCTTCATTGATGATTTTAGTCGAAAGACTTGGGTGTTTTTCTTGAAGAACAAGTCAGAGGCATTTACAACCTTCAAAAGGTTCAAGTCTCTAGTCGAAAAGCAAAGTGATTATCAAATTAAGGCAATAAGGTCGGATAATGGAGGCGAGTTCACTTCAACGGAGTTCCAGAAATTTTGTGAAGATAATGGTATTCGAAAATCTCTTACCGTTGCTTATTCTCCACAACAAAACGGTGTCGCGGAAAGGAAGAATCGATCAATTATGAATATGGTTCGCTGCATGTTGAAGAGCAAAGATTTGCCAAAAGAATTTTGGGCAGAAGCTGTGGAATGTGCTGTTTATTTGTCCAACAGGAGTTCGACAAGAAGTGTTCGTGATCAAACACCACAAGAGAAGTGGAGTGGTTTCAAACCAAGGATTTCACATTTGCGAGTTTTTAGTAGCATTGCACATGCCCACATACCAGATCAAAACAGGAGCAAGCTTGATGCGAAGAGTCAAAAATATATTTTTGTTGGTTATGATCAAGCATCGAAAGGCTATAAATTGTATGATCCAATTGAGAAGAAAAGGAAGCTTAGTCGTGATGTCGTGTTCGACGAAAAGAATTCTTGGGACTGGAGTACTCAAGATAAGGAGAAATATACATTTTACTATTTTGATTCTATTTCGAAAGAAGTCGAAGAAGAGCCGATGGAGCCCTTGAGTCCTCCATCGCCACCCCCATGTGATCAACCTTCATTGGAAAGCGAGAGTTCAAATAGCGGAAGACCTCAAAAGACAAGATCGTTGAGAGAAATTTACGAGCTCAATCAAAATCCAAACTTGTTCTGCTTGTTTGCTGATACTGAGCCCATAAACTTTGAAGAGGCCTCAAAGAMTCAAAAGTGGAAGAAAGTCATGGATGATGAGATTAGTGCAATTAAGAAGAATGAGACTTGGGAACTTTCTTCTCTTCCAAAAGGGCAACAATCCATTGGAGTCAAATAGGTTTACAAGGCGAAGAAGAATTCAAAAGGAGAGATAGAACGATACAAGGCAAGGCTRGTAGTCAAAGGATACAAACAAAAGGCTGAAATTGACTATGATGAAGTTTTTGCCCCTGTAGCTCGTTTGGAAACCATCCATTTTTTGATCTCGTTGGCAGCCCAAAAGAAGTGGAAAATTCATCAAATGGACGTGAAGTCGGCATTCTTGAATGGAGTACTTGAAGAAGAAGTTTACATAGATCAATCAGAAGGTTACTTGTTACCAGGACATGAGGGAAAAGTGTTGAAGTTAAAGAAAGCGTTGTATGGTTTAAAGCAAGCGCCAAGAGCTTGGTATAGCCGTATCGACCAAACTTTTATGGAGAAAGGATTTAAAAAATGCCCTCATGAACATGCCCTTTATGTAAAAGTTGATGATAAAGGTAACATGTTGATTGTGTGTTTGTACGTCGATGACCTTATTTTTACAGGAAATAATGATGAGTGGTTTAACGAATTCAAACAAGAGATGACTAAAGAATACGAGATGACGGACATTGGTCTAATGGCATACTATCCTTGGAATTGAGGTGCATCAAAAGAAAGATGGGATATTTATTTCCCAAGAAGGCTATGCAAACGGAATTTTAAAGAAATTCAAGATGGAGAAATGCGTGCCGACCAATATTCCAATTGATGTTGGGACCAAACTTTCGAAGGATATAAATGGAGATCGTGTCGACCCAAACTTTGTTTAAAAAGCTTGGTTGGAAGTTTGCGATATTTGACTTGCACGAGGCCCGATATTCTATATGCAGTTGGTCTCATTAGTCGTTATATGAAAAATCCTAATAATGTATAATTTCAAAGTGGCTAAACAAATACTTCAGTATGTCAAAGGTACGATCAATTTTGGTTTATTTTATCCAAAAATTGGAGAAATGAAATTGTTCGGATATAGCGATAGCGATTGGGCCGGAGATCCTGATTATCGTAAGAGCACAAGTGGTTTTGTATTTTATTTTGGAGGATGTGCATTCACATGGTCATCGAAGAAGCAGCCAATAGTTACTCTTTCGACATGTGAAGCTGAGTATGTTACTGCAACGTCAAGTGTTTGTCATGCTGTGTGGTTAAGGAGTTTGCTTAAAGAACTTCACCTTGGTGACGTGGAATCAACGGAAATATTTGTCGATAACAAATCAGCGATTGCACTAGCAAAAAATCCTGTTTTTCATGATCGTAGCAAGCACATTGACACAAGA
This sequence comes from Phtheirospermum japonicum, assembly GCA_014905375.1. Taxonomy (NCBI): domain Eukaryota; kingdom Viridiplantae; phylum Streptophyta; class Magnoliopsida; order Lamiales; family Orobanchaceae; genus Phtheirospermum; species Phtheirospermum japonicum. The sequence goes on along the minus strand of BMAC01000061.1, from coordinate 693,986 downwards.
TTTCACTATATTAGAGAATGCATTGTTAAAAAAGATGTTCAAATTAAGTTCGTGAAATCCGAAGACCAAGTGGCGGACATTTTCACGAAGCCCCTGAAACGCGAAACTTTTGAGAAGTTGAGGCACAAACTTGGAATTCGAGAGAATCAAGCTTAAGGGGGGATGTTGAAAGTTAAATAATATAAGCTAGATTCATAAATGGATGTGACTTTTGATATAGTGTTCATTCATGAACATGTGTGTCCTTTCATATTTTGTGCCTTTACATGATTAGTTGTGTCTTTTCATTTTAGTCCTATAAATAGTCATGTAAATTGTCATTTGTAAGCATGAGTTTTGTATGAGTTGTTTAAGAAAGTTCATTATTAATTTGTGTGTTAATAAACAAGAGTGTTTATATTTTTTCCACTGCAATTTATTTTGAGCCCACATTTTTCAACACTACATACCTCTGCTCTATGTTTTTTTGGGAGGTGGGCACCTAGTTTTATTCTTGTTGCTTTAGAAGGAAGCCTTTCGGCTGATGTGCCGTTGCGCAATAGGGATGTGGTGTTCAGTAATTGGATTATGAGAAAATACGGGGTTAGTGAATCATGGGTGAAGGCGTACAAAGTTGGACCCTTCTATCCGGTGCCACACATATTGGAGAGACGTTGTCGTGTATTGGAGTAAAGGTTGGGATCTAATTTAGTTACTTATGATTCAAGGAACAAGACAATTATGAAATTGGAGTGTACGAAATTCACGTCAATTTCCAATTATGGGCGACAGGCTTCAATGTGATTTTGGACCCGGCAAGTCTGTAATATCGGAACCACAAAAATCAGCCAATAGTTTCAAATTAACGGCAGAATTTAGAGTATATATATATATATATATCATATATATGGATTTAATCCAAAACCTTATAAATTAAACAAAACAAACTCTAAAAAATCTGAAAGCAACCACAACTAAACTCAAGATAGATAAATCTATTTTGGTGAAATAAGATCACTCCAAATATAAATAACCCCATCAATGAAATTCATTCAAGTCACGAAAAGGCTTCTCTCTCTTTTATTTTGCGTTTTATTTCTCTTTTAATCAGTTACATAAACTTTTGTTTCAAGAGACTGACCTTGACATGGACGTCCAAGTTTGATGGTGCACGCCAAAACCCTTGTTGCCAAAATGCGTTTTTTCACAAGATCTGTTCAATAATAATCCTCAAGTTAATAACACTAAGTAGCAAAATTTACGAAAATCTAAGAGACAAAAAACGGGCACATTAGAAAATTAATCATACTCTGTGCGATTAAGACAAAGAAGATATATATGGGACTGATGATGCTTCAAAGTCGAGTTTTTATTCAGTGGTGGTTTTCTGGTTCTTGTTGTGGACCTATATATATACACGTGTGTGTGTGTTCGAGTATTTATTTGGGAAGTGAGTCAGCTTGTGATGAAAAAGAATTGTAGTCAATATAATAATTAGAACAAAATCTGTGGCCTTAATTGATATATAAGTATTTATTTGGGAAGTGAGTCAGCTTGTGATGAAAAAGATTTGTAGTCAATATAAAAATTACAAGAAAATCTTGTGACCTTAATTGATATAAATATATGTGGATTGTGTGGGATTAATTAAATGTATACATGATATAAAATAATAATGAAAAATGAGTGACATTAGTGTGTGTATATATATATATATATATATATATATATTAATTATGTTTAAAGAAAATGCGAAAGGAATAAATAGGGACTTTTGTGTTTGAATTTAATATCATTATTTCCGGTAGTGATAAATAAATGATATCAAGTTAAATCCACAATGGAAAAGTGCACCTTACAATGCTATTGCTTTCCGTGTTTTGAAAATCGGATCGGACCGTCCAGTCCGACCGGGTTAACCGGGAATTGGTCCCGAGCTCGCTCCGATTTTTTACTTAGTTCGGGTGGCTAATGACCCAGTGCCACCCGACAAGAACCGGTAAAACCGGTGAACCAGTGAACCGGTAAAAATCGGTTCTCAACTTTTTTTTTTTTTTTTAGTAAAAAAATTTAAAATAGGTAGTTCCAATTATTCCAAATATCAACTTAGTATCAAGATTGTTTTAATTGATCTTAAAATTTTAAATGATTTTGAATTTTAAATGATCAAAATTCATTATTTGCAAAAAAAAAATCAAGATTATTTAAATGATCCTAAATTTTTGTTATCATAATAAATTGATACAAAATGAGATTGATTTGAATGGACGTGTTGGATAACATAATTGTACGTGATATATATGATATTAATATTGTTGATATTTATATTGCATAATTATTATTATTTAATATATATATATATGAGTCCGATTTGATGACTGGTTTTATAAAAACGGTTCAACCGGTCGGACCAGTGACCCAGTGAACCAATTACTGATCCGGTTCGATATCTGGTCCGCTTTTCAAAACATTGATTGTTTTTCGATCGAAAGGTTAAGAGCTAAATATCAAGACTTTAAAATATTCAATTTAAGATATATTTCATGAAATGATTCGCAACGTATTTGTAGATATTTGTAGATAGGAGCATTACAATCTAAGTTTGACCTTTACTTTATTAAAACTTTCTTTGACATGAATATGAAGTTGCTCTTTCGTATTTTACGTGTACTATCGTGTGAATCAATATTGCATTTATTTTTACGTGAATTAGTTTTCAGTATAATTTTTATTTATTATATTATTTCATAAATATTATCCATAAATATATAGACATATTTAATTGTACGAAGTCTTTTAACGATCCGCGTATTTATTTATGTCTCGAGTTTGGAACAATTTACTATAATGTGCCCCGCGTAGGACCTCAAGTAAAACTATGTTCATTATATCGCGAGATATGGATCTTCTTTGGTATTTTATGTGTACTTTTACGTGAATTATTATTGCCTGTATTTTTGCGTGAACTAGTTCTCAGTATAGTGTTTGTTTATTGTACTATTTCATAAATACGACTCATAAATATATAGACAAAATTAACTTTAAGGAGTCTTTTAGCGAATCATATTATCCTCGTATTTATTATTAAGAAACAAACAATTTGCATTTGAAACAAAGCTGGAAAAGCTGGAATAGGGCGACGCAACACATTTGAAACAATTTTGCGTGACATGTTCTTTGATCATATATTTCTCATTTAATGTTTGAAAGCTACAACACACACAACCCTATTAAATAGGGCGACGCAACACATGAAACCTCGAATGACCTAGACACGTGGCTAACTACAATAAGATACACACAATCAAAGATAACTGACGGAGCAAATAAATTACACAGCATGTGACAACTAATAAGGCAAGGATTATGCTAACGGCTAAGAGGATGGTTCTGTTGCTGTGATGTGCATGGGAATGCATGGAGCAGCAGCTACTTGATCATTTCTCTTTTCATTTATTTTATCGCTTGAGTTGGAACAATTTACTATAATGTGCTCAATTTAATTACTATAATGTGCCCCGCTTAGTCCACTTCAAGTGAAATTATGGTCAGATCTTCTTAGGTATTTTACGTTTAGTCTTACGTGAATCATTATTGCATAATATATAGACAAATTAACCATACAGAGTCTTTTAGCGAATCACATTATCCTCGTATTTATTTATCGCTCGAGTTGGAACAATTTACTATAACGTACTCCGCTTAGTCTACAAGTAAAATTATGTTCACTATATCGTTAGTATGGATTTTTTATTTTTTTTACTATTTTAGTTTGTGATGTATGTGTGTGTGTATACACTTATAAAGTTATTTTTATTCGAAAATAAATAAATAATCAAATACATAATTTTAGGGGAAAGTTCATGCCTTAATTGAATGTGAAATCTATATATTAAAGTTGGGGCATTATATTTAATTATTATGATTGTAATATGTGATGCATATTGTATATACTATCCATTATATATACGCAAAAATATAAATTTAATAAATGGTTTATACCAATATGTGAAAGTATCAAATTATTTTGGGTGATTTAAGTTTGCAAACTATTGATATATAAGAAAATTGAAATATTACATGGACAACTTTTATAATTGTGATGAGTTGAGTTTTGATTTTTATCCAATATTTAGTTAGATTTAGGATGACGTTTTCATCAAAAATACAAATATTGACTTAGTTTGGAATAACTAATTAAAATCATAGCGGAGGAAAGAAACAGCTATACCACATGTTCGATAATAAAGAATTCCATGGATATATATATACATACACACACACACACACACACACACAGTGATAATAAACTTAGGAGCGTGCATATTCAATTCTAATTTCATTCTCATATAATGCATTAGATTGTTTGAAATATTTATGGAGGTTTTTGAGTGAGGTGAGCACTTTGACCAAATATAATAAATTTAACAAACTATGGTGTAAAACTTTGTAATTCTTCATATGATGTCATGTCCATTCCATTTCAATCTCATTCTCACCTACTGCTATTATAAATTTTGAAATATTTAGGTGGTTTTTGAATGAGATGAGTACTTTGACCAAAATATTAACAAAATATAGTGAGAAATTTTTAATTTTTCATGTGATTCATTTTACTTATTATCTTATATGGTCCCCTTTGACCAAACACGATATAGCATTTTCAAATGAATCCAAAATATAGCATCAATATTAATAATGGTATTACATTGATCCCAAGTCATTTTGAGCAAATAAGGAATTAGTGCAATTTAATAATAAATTTGACATTTGACCTTCAATACCTAAAAGATTGTTTAAACTTTCCCTCTTTAAAATATAGGGGCAATTGTCAATGGGAAAATTATTTTTATCAAATATTACAAATAATTATATAGATTGTGTATTCCAGTGATAAAAGGACAATTATAAGATTACCTTCTTATTAAAATGATAAAATTAATTTAATGTATATAATAATAATAATAATAATAATAATAATAATAATAATAATAATAATAATAATAATAATAATAATAATCACCACCACCATTAATCCACCCCACCCACAGCGGTCTGGCTGTCGCCGCCGCCTAATACATTAAAATGCCACATTAAAAGTCTGTAATGCAAAAATAAAGTTATTTTAAATTACAATTACAAAAACAACCAAATCAAATTATAGGAGAAGGTCTGGATTGTTAGTTCAAGAACTAATTGAATGTGAAATCAATATATTATAGTTTCGCACAATATATTTATTTAGGCTACACTCTTGTCATGTTGGACTGATAGATAATTCGTTAGGCCAAAATCTCATATTAATAAATCATAATACATAACCCATCAATGTATCATAGTATCAATATATCGCAGAATGAATAAGAGATTTACGAAAATGTAATACTTTCGAGTACAAAAATGAATATTAATTGTACAAAGACCCGTCAATTTGATTTGACATAAGTGTTTGCCTATATATCTATTATGAATGTAATACGTGATGCATATTGTATATACTATCCATTATATATATATATATATACCAAATTATAAAATTAATAAATAGTTTATACTAATGAAGAATATAATAAATTTAAGAGACAATTCTCATATATTCTATTAAATAGCTTTTTTATCCTATATACTACAGTTTTATTCTTACTTTTCCAATAACTTCCATTACCCACTTACTAGACGAAAAAGACCCTCAATTTAAATCTATCGCTTTCGGTTGTAACCAGATATTTGATCCCATAAAATCACTTCTATGATTCTTGACTCCATAAATGACATTGTTCTTTAGTGGGGTTGTTGATTTAGTGGGGCCGTTCTTGATCTGGCAATTCCTAACTAGGTTGTTAAAAGTAGTAGGGTTTGGGTTTTGTCGCTATTTTGGTGGTGGTCTTTTTTTGTCTAAGTGCAACAAGATACCCAGATAAAGTCATGAAGAAGAAGGAAAACCATCAGTAAGATTCTATTTTCATACTCGGTAGTATTCAATTTTAGTCTTCATTTGTAGTATGCAATTTTTGGGACCTCTTGATGAATTATGAGTATTAGGGGCCATGAATTTCTTCATACTATAAGATGCATGAATTCGTGATTGTATTGATGATTTTTAGTCTAAAAATATTATTTACAACTTTGTGCATTAAAGTTAGTATGGAATTTCGGGTATCTCTCGTGAATGTGTTATTCATGCATTGAGGAATTAGGAATATAGTTATGGTTTGTTAATTTTAGGTTTTAACATAACTGAGATTGTAGGAATCCAGATTAGATTGAACTAGTTTGGATTTTTTTTTAAAAAAATCTACATAGACGTTTGTAAGTTCCACATCACCTCAATTTCATACTATTAATTTCAAGTATGATTTCTCGATTTGACAAATTTTGTGTGTGTGGAACAATATTTCAGGTGGCGCGGAGTTTCTTTAAGTTCAGTTAACATCATTAGATTTAATTTCATATGGTGTTTTGTCAATTCAAAATTTATATACAACGGTGTGCATTACTTGGATAGTATGAAATGTGGGGTATTCTTGAGTTTGCAACTCTGTGATTCATGTATTGCGGAATTAGGGATATAGTTCTTGCTTGTTAATTCTGAATTTTGACATTAGTAAAATCTTAGGATTTCAAATTGGAATGAACTTGTTTGAATTTAGTTTTTGTGTATTAATTTAGAATTGTGTGTTTTCAATTCTGTAATTACATGTGTTCTTTTAGTTCTTTTTTTTTTTAAGGGCATTTGGCATGGAAATTGTAGAATTCATACAACCTCGTGTTGCGAATTAATCCACAAGCAAATAAACTAGTGAAATTTACAGATAATGAGTTTAATGTTTCCAAAATATCATAGCATGTAATCATAAGTAAAGTAGCATGAAATTGCTTATCGTGCTCTGTAGCACATAATCATAAATAAATTAGTATGAAATAGCACTAGATTGCAATTGACTAAATATTTAGTAGTATGCGGGTGTTATAATTGAAATGATTATACATACCTCTAATTTTAAACTAGATTGCATAGAGAATTTCATGCTAAAGATGTGATGCTCAATTTCATACAACTAATTTGCAGTATGTTTTCTGAAATCAATAGAGGTTGTGTTATAATATCAATTCTATGCAAGGTTAGTTATAGTTAGTATTGTATTTCGTACTATTAACTTGAATATGTACTTACAATCATATTCCACCCCAACTTATATACTGATATATGCCCAGTAGAATTTTAGTTAATATCACATTTCATACTCTTAATATAAATTCTATAGTTTGTTCATATTCCATATTATTGAACTACGTAATAATTTTAATTTAGTGTATGTGCACAATACACAAATCACATGTTTAATGACTATTTTTTTCATACATAAAATTTTGTCATAATATGTTTATCATTAATGATGAATTTTATTTTTGCCACTGAAAAATACATTTTTAATACAATGTTATTTTTTTTAATCATCCATATAACTATTCATCACTAATTCGCATATTTGATGATGATTAAATAAAACTTGTCACAATAATGAAATAATAAAAAAGATAATTAGGAGAGAAACATTTCAGTGAGAAACTGGTAATAAATTATGATGAAGTTTGGTGTCACAATAAGTTTCTATTCGTCACAACACTATAATTTATCATTATTTTCTCCATGAAAAATATTGGCAACATCTATTGTCACAATAAGTTTTATTTCATGACAACACCATATTTTATCACTGCTCCAAAAAAAATAGTGACAACGTTATTTGACACCAAAGTGTAATTTAGTGATTACAAATATAAATTCTTCTTTCACTCTAAGATTTAGGAGGAGACTTTTTCAATAACAACTTGATAATAATTGGTGATGACATTTGGTCACTACATATATTATTTTCATGATAGCATCATATTTATTCAAGACTTTGTCCAAATTCTGAGATCGAACTGGTCATCAGGCCGATGTAAGTTAACTGGAATATTTATTGTTATTGTTATTATATTATTAATTATTTAATAATTTTTTAACCATCCATATATTTTGATATATGAATTGTATAATAATAATAATAATTTATAAAAAATAATAAAAGTCATCATCTTGAGTCAACATTTTAATCTAAGGAGCCAAAATAATTGAGGAGCACCCATTGCTTTCATTTAATTAGAGTTTCAAATGAATCGAATATCAGGATATTCAATTTTTTGTTTGGAAATATTCGACAAATATTCGTATTATTTATGAATCTATAGATTTATTCGAATTCGATTTGAATAAAGTATTCGAATATATCCGTATTCGAGTTACAACTTGAATGGTTTATGTTTGTCTAAAGAAATATATTAAGTAAGTATATCAATTAAAACCTAAAATAAAATATACTCATAATATATATCCCATTCTAACTATATATATACTAAATGATAATATTCATATCTTACGTGTCTGTTTGTTAAACTTTAGGTTGGCGTATAATTTTCTGGTTGTTTGGAGGCTTGTAAATTTTAGAGGTTTGAAAACTTATTAAAATATAGAAATTGTTATTGTATGAGTCCATAAATTCTAATTATAGGAGTCCCATGTTTTTTTTTTTTTTGGTCTGTAATTATCACCCTATACTAATATTATTGAGCACTAACCTATTTGTCGGTTAACCATAACTCTAGGTTCGGAGCTGACATGTCATATTGATGCGTCATATCAATAAAAAAGGGATAAGTACAAAAGTACCGAGCTTTTTTAGAAAAAAAATATTTTTACCTTCTTATCTCAAACACACCTAAAATTTTCATTTTCTCTCCAAAAATATCTAATTTATTCCAAAATTAAGTTTGCTTGTACATTCTTTCTAGTTGGTTTCCAATTGGATTCAATGCCTAAATAATTGGAAAAAGAACTTTGCCAAAAACCTATGTTTTTATATAGTTTCTAGTTTGTTTTCAACTAGTTTCTATACACTGATAATTGTGAAAACGAAACCTTTCAAATGTGTTTTTATATAGTTTCCAGTGTGTTTCTCATTGGTTTTTTTACCCTATTAGTTGAGAAAAGTGAATCCTGTCGGGGCCAGGGATATATTTTGTGCGTTCTTCCAGTCGATTTTCTGGTTTTTTATATATCCTGTAGTTGGAAAAGGTGAACCCTATCGGGGCAAGTGATATGTATGTGCATGTTTCAAGTTGGTTTCTTGGTTGTTTCTATAGTACAATGGTTGGGAAAAGTGAATATTGTTGGGGCAAATAATACGTTTCGTGCGTGTTTTCATTCGGTTTCCTGGTTGTTTCTATACTCTATTAGTTGGAAAAAGTGAACCCTGTTGAGTTAAGTGACATGTTTCCTAATCACCTAATCGGCCGTTTTCACTTTCATTAACCCAAAAATGAAAAGGAAAAATGAAAGCTCCAACTGTACGCCTTGAACTCGTGGAGTGATTTCACTGAAAAATCCAACTATAACTCAACCCCACTATCCTCTCAGCTCATATTCCACTTTCAACACCATCGCACCATCGCTGTTTCCCACCGCAAACACGACATTTCTCCTACGGGCTGAGAATCAACTCTCACTGTAAGATTCATGCTTCGGCTCGAATACAACTTGCTGCTCAAGTAACGGATCCAACAAGCTTATCAAATTAAGCTCAAAATTTGTAGATATGGAGTTATATGTTTATACTAATTAATTATGAGAATTAAGAACTTAAATTCCATCTCTTAATGACATGCATAGACATAGAGAAAAGAAAGTTCTCGGATCTTGTTTTGAGTTTAAATAGAGGGGTTTCTCTGTATTGTTGAGAATTTTTGTTGGATTTGGTATGATGTTAGCAAGAGATAGAAGATGCAGGGACATAATGTATAGAGTTGGGCAAAAAATGGTGTCTTAGGTAAGAAAGGGGAAAATTCACATATTTGGAATTCAATTGGGAGTAAAATTGTTATTTATTAGTAAATGGGAGTATACTCTATAATTTCGCCTAAAAAATATAACACTATAAAAAAAAGGCAAATGATGACGGAAAATGTTGAAGGCCAACAAACCATCAACATATGCTGACGGCATACTGACGGATTGCTAACGGGTGAGGGCCATCAACGAGAGACTCGTCAACTGCCCGCTAGCATATTTTTTTTGTCAACGATTTTGTTGACGGTCGCTGACAGGCTTGGTTGCTGACGGGTCGGAACCCATCAGCACTATTTTAAAATAAAATTAATGCACACCATTTTTAAACCGTAAGCAATATAAAAAAAATAGTGTTGACTTCCCTTTAGGCCGTTAACAAACTGTTAAGGATTTTATTCTTGGGAATAATTCCTTATTTAGTTATTTGCCTTTCTTAGGCACAAAATATTAGGGAACTAAAATTAGGACTCTAGATTTATTTCCTAGTTTGTATACAAGACTTTAATTATTCCTAGATTGTGTTTAGGATTTGGTTTTAGGAATCTACCAATTTTAGGACTCTAGGACTCTTCTATTTAAGACAAGACAAAGCCAAGAGAAGAGGATACCTTCAATACTCTTACATTCACGACTTTTCGAGAAGGATTTTTACGCACGGGAAATTCAAGGAGAAATCGCACGACGCAAGACGCACGGCAAAGCAAGGAAGGAAGAACACGACMTACTACTTGGAGCCAATAATCGTGATTAACAAGTTCTTCAAAGTTGCGTGACCAACGGAGAAGATCTTGCCATTCRGGCAACAAGTATTTAGTATCAAGCTTCTTGATATTTAGTTTTCATATATTACTTTATATTTTGTATTGAACTTAAAAAGAAAGTAATATGGTTTTCGGGTTTGTACACCCAAGTTCACAAGTACTTTTACTTGTGAACTGAATTTGTTTAATCGTGTTCTCGTATTTTAATTTCCGCCGCATAAGTTTAAATTTACTCTGGTCGATGTTGTTAACTGATGTTGGTAACATTGATTAACAACATCGTGAATCTGAGAATTATTCGTATATTAATAGACCTTCTAATTCTACAATTGGCATCTAGAGCGGGTTACTTAATATTTTAAGTACTGATCCTTATTTAGGTACTATGGATACTCCGAGGAAGAAGATCTTCATTGCTACAGAGTACATTGAAGATGACGATGAGGTTGATGAATCTCTTGACGAGTACGAGAAGCTAAGCATTGAGTATGAACAATTATATGTTAGTTGGGGAAATCAATTACTCAAAGTCAATGATCTTAGAATCGAGGTGGACAAATTAACTAAGGAAAAGGATGATCAACTTAATGTAATTGTCCGATTGGAGTCATCCCTCACCAAAAAGGATGATGAGCTAGAACGAGTAAAGACCGAGTTGAAGAAAGTCCAAGAAACCCTCGCAAACCTCAACAAGGGCAAGACCAAGGTGGATGAGATTCTGGAATCGTGTATCCCGAATTGTTCAAAACACGGGATTGGATACAAGCATATTCAAAAGACAATTTCAAGTCAAAAGATGAAGTCGACCAAACGTCACAAGAGAAGAAGAAGACAATACGTGTGRCATCACTGTGGTGAACCAGGTCACATACGACCATACTGCTGGAAGCTTGTTGGCAAGCAAACTCATTTTAAAAGGTCGAAGCTAACTGTTGAATCCAATGTTAGTTTCCGTCATACCAACATCAGTACCAACACCAAGTTCAAACAAGTTTGGGTCAAGAAAACTGATATCAAGTGCAACATGATCTGTACCTCCCTGAAATCCCACGTCCCTGGAGCCTGGTACTTCGACAGTGGATGCTCTAAGCACATGACCGGCTCGGAAGATCTCCTCTCGAATATTGTCAAATTTCATGGAGGAAAGGTGAAGTATGGTGGAGGTGCAAATGGCCAAATCATTGGCCAAGGAACTCTTCATGTCCCTGGTATTGCGAAGCTCGAGAACGTGTTACTTGTTGAAGGCTTAGTTGCGAACTTGATAAGTATCAGCCAACTGTGCGATGGTGGTTTTAATATCAAGTTCACTCATGAAAAGTGTGAAGTTTATGACGAGGGCAATACATGTATTCTTATTGGTCAGAGGACATCAGACAACTGCTACTAAGTCGAAGATGCAGGTGTTGAAATTGAAGAAATTGGTGATGTTGGTTTTGGGAACTCAACATCAATCTCAACATCAACTCAAGCTGATCCAAAATCAGACTCACATTCAGATAAGACGTTTTCTCCAGTCACTCGTATTGAACCAATGGTAAGTGAGTTTTTTACGACAATGTCTGATACATTCGAGATGAGCGTGGAAGGTAATCTCTCTTACGTTTTTGGTTTGCAATTTAAACAACTGGATGATGGTATTTTTATTTCTGAGTCCAAATATGCTAAGAATCTTATATCTTGGTATAGCAAAAAACAGAATTGCATTTCTTTTTTTACAGCTAACGCCGAGTATATTGGAGCTAAAAGTGCTTGTACACAATTATTGTGGATGAACCAAATGATAGAGGACTACGTTCTACATAGAAGAACATTGACTGTGCTCTGTGATACTTCCAGTGCCATTGATATCTCGAAAAATCTGGTCCAGCTTTCTCAAATCAAGCACATTGACATAAGGTACCACTTTATTCGAGATTTGGTTGAGAGGAAGATAGTTAGCCTTGAGCATATAGGAACAGTCAATCATATTGCTGACATCTTCACTAAGGCATTAGATTTCGAGACCTTCTCTCCTTTGAGAAGAGATCTCGGTATGTGCATTGTCTAACCAATGTTGGTTTGTGATGTTGTGACACCTCTTATCAACATCAGTCACAACATCTGTATACTTTTGCATGCATTTTTTATCTTTCTTTTCATACATAATCATAATGCATTGAGTTTGATTGAAAGTGCAATAAGGTCCTGTGTTGCAATAAAAGTAATGGCAAAAAGAACCAACCTCTTCAATTAGGTGATTGTGGGATTTATCCGCAGAAACAGGTTTTCTCCCAGGTCCAAAAAACAAGAGGTTTTTAACAGCAATTGCTGAAGATTAAAAGATTCAAATCCCTTCAAGGATGAAGAAAATCTGGATACAAAATGATCCAATCTTTAAATATTAGCTTCTTGAGAGATCTTGACGTAGTCATTAACTTGGGTTAAGGGGTAA
>BMAC01000061.1:659084-669465 GCA_014905375.1 Phtheirospermum japonicum | reverse complement strand
TATACGAAATTACAGAAATCAAATATCAAGAATTATGTGATACTTCAACTATTTTTTGTGATACTTGAACAACTTTTTGTGATACTCCYYTARATCACCATCCAAAATCTGCATATAACATATGCATATTGATAAAATCATTTTCAAAAGCCACATTAATACAAAATAAATTTAATATTATCTCAACACCTGCACACAACACATCACCGGCGACACGCATACGCCCAGAATCACAATTTGAGAGAGAGAGAGAGAAATCGAGACTAAAGAAAAGAAGAAAAAGAGAAAAGAGAAGAAAAAAAAGCCTACCTTCGTTGCTGCTCACCGATTTAAAAATATAAATTGATAAAATCGTAGATTGCAACGTGAGGAGTAGAATGGTAATTTCCGATCTGAAATTGGCCCGATAAATCGTCGTAGATCTGAGGTCAAAGTTAACAATTCATAAACTTTGACCTCAGATCTACAAAGATCAGAACATCAAATCGTAAATCTGATTTCAGATTTAGAATGAGGGCATCAAGACGATTCAAATAGTATAATTTTTATTTTTTTGGTCGCCGAAGGATGGAGGCCGCCCGGACGACGGTGGCCGGCGCGAGAGAGAAATATTGAAGACGGGAAGGGGGGGCGGTTGGGAATGAATGACAGCAATTTTTTTTTTATATCTAGGGTTAGGAGATGGGTGGGTAAACGGGCGGGTTGGGCAGCGGGCGGATTGGACAAATGGGTATGGTAAAAAATGGTCTCATACTATGAGACCGGTCTCACCCAAGTATTTGCCTATAATAGAGAAGCCACAATGCCTTCAGTTGTCCCTGCTTCATCCGTTGTTCAAAACTCTTCCTTATCTTATAATCTTGATAAAACCAAAGCCTTACAATTTGAGTAAATCGATCCTCCTTTCAAACTTTTTCGCTACTGTCGTCGAAAAAGTGGGAAATAAATTAGGAAACTATGTTTTTATTGGTTCAATTACTTTTGTTTTACTATGTGTTTGACCCTATTTATGAGATTTCATTTTTTTATGTAGATTTATTTTTGAATTGGTTTTTATTCATTACAAATCAGTCGTGGATTTATGGGCAGATAGTTGTATTTTATTTTATGATTTCCGATTTGATGAATCTATGTATGGTTTAAATTGATGTTTGTTTTCTTTTGAAAAAAAAAAATTTAATAGGATTAATTCAAAAAATTTAGGATTGGTAAGAAATTAATAAGGTTATTATGAGATTTCATTATTTTGTGGAATTTGGTAGGGTGAATATAAGATTTGACAGGGTTTATATGAAATTTGGTAGGGTGAATATAAGATTTGACAGGGTTTATATGAAATTTGTCTTGTCGGTGCCAGTATGAAACTCAAGTTTAAAGGGAAAAAAAAGTTGTATTTAGTATGAGTTTTTTTTTAAATAGAAATTTGATTAATATTAGTAAGAAGTTTAACAGATTAGTATGAAATTCTACTAATTAGAATAAAGTCTCAGGATGTTAGTATTTTATTCCAAGAAAGATGAAATTCGACCGATTAGTATAAGATTCCACGATATAGTATGAAATCTCACGGATAAGTACTAAATATCTTAAACGGGTTAGAAATTTGGCAACAAAGGATTTTGAAATATCACTAAGTATGCGCATATATCATACTAATTTTATGTTTCAAGTAGTATGTAATTTAATAAGTAATATCAATTTACAAGTACTCTAGATTTCAGTAAAAATAGAATGAAAAATATCGATAAATAAGTGAGATTATGTAATAGGTAGGAAGTAGTATGGATTGTTTACGGATTGTGAAAACCTACAACTATGTAGTGTGAAGTAAGAATCAATGGTATGCAAATTTCGCGAATCTTTATCAATTAGTATGAAATTTAAATATGTATTACAAAATTAAACAAGAACTATGAACTATCAGTACGTTTTTGAGAAAACTTTACTACTTCATGTTCAAATAGTATGAATTCTTTAAACAAGCACTCTAGATTCCATTCAAGTGTTACGAAAAGCATGAAAAACATCAATGAATAAGCGACATTATTAAATAAGCGCAAAGTAATATGGATTAATTTTACAAATTATGAAAATATGTTACCAAGTACAGATAAGAATCAAATATTATAAGTATCAAAAACAATAGTATAAAATAGTCCATATAATAAACGGAGAATAACCTCATTCAATAACAGTGATTTTCCATTTCACAAACAATACTTCTAATATAACAGTTTTCAAAATATTAAATTCACAATTTTCAATCATGGAAAAAAACGACAATATCTTGATCATACTGTAGATGCCAAAAACACATTCCATCCCAATCACTGCCATACTATCGGTGTCTAGAATACAAAATCAGACATTGATCAACAACATCTATGCATTTTCACGTACTTGTCACCATTGGTTCAATGATTTCAATTTGGCGAATCTACTCTTCACGAGTGTATACATTTGAATAAAAAGTAAAATGGTGTCTTTTTCAATATATTTAAATATTCAGTGATAATTTTCTCCCAATAACTTTGAACCCAGTGATGGTGCTAGCCATTGGTGACCTATATTATCTACACACAAATCAAATTTTCCATAATATTTAAATATAAATTGCAAACTAATAAAAACTCGTGCAACAAATAAAATTACAAAAATAATTTTTAACTTTAGTAGACAAAAAACTACATCTTACTCATTACATAACATGTCGAAAGGCATAATAAATGGTCACAAATATGATGGAATCATAAATTTTAATAGTATGAAATCAATGTAAATGACGATAACATACTCAGTATGAGAATAACATATGGAATCACCCTTAATAATCACAACGGCAACCTAGTATGGAATAAGATTAAGTTAGGATTTTGTACTTGGTATGGATTCAAGTGATATCAATACTAAGTCATTTGGATTCATTACAAAATGAAGTGTGTGCTGAATTCCAGACTATATCTACAAGTTAATTGTATTGCATTTGACAATTCCGTACTATATTTAGATAGTGTACACTAAATTCATAAATAGAGTGAAAATTACGAAAAACAATAAATAAACTACTCCACGTTCAACTACAACTATCCAAATTACCATAATCAACCTATCAAATGAAGCTCAATTCAATACTTCTACATATTGACTAACTTTCTACGACAATTAACTAAATATAAGCACGCACATAACACATTCCATAGTACAAATAAAAGTAAAAATATTAAACTCTTAGCATTGCGAGCATGAGATGCACCATAGACCAATTTCATATTAAACAAATGCATGCCGCATATATAAATTAAGCATGAGAAGATTGACATAAAATTAGAAGGCCAACTCCAAGAATAATAAATATTTGTTAAATTTAAAAAGAGATTGCAAAGTGCATGCAAAAATTAGTATAAAATTATCCAAATACACGTTACACAATTTTGCATATGTCTTCAAAAATATATTTTATCAAAAAGTAGTATGCTTTCATTATTTTGCCATATTATCCAGTTATTACATTAGTGAGTAGTCCATTTTCATCATTTATTGACTATTGTATGATCTTCGACAACAATACAACAGGGCAATAATATTTAATTCTAATTCAAATACAGAAGGATGTGAGAGAGCAGTAGGCTTTCATTATTTTGGCATATGTCCAAACAAAAAATAAACTACTCTCTACATTCGACAACAATTTAACACAGATGTATTATGAAATTCTTATTCCAAAACCACATAAAAAAACTACATTAGTGAGTACTTTGTTTTCATTATTTATTGCATTTGTGATCTTCGACAACAACACTATACTATGTTGCACAAAAAAGTGAAAATCGACCATGCAATAGAGTTACATACTAATTAATATGTTAGATTCCATACTACAAATAATAATAATTCAAAAAAAAAAAAAACTAAACAAACTAAATAAAATAGGAGCAGAACAGTCTGAAATTTCATTCCACACTACACAACGAATAAACTATTGTATATTAAAGTATCAATATGAATTACATACTAGTTTTTTTTTTCAAACTGAATTAGTTGGATTAGTTGTAAAAAAAGATTAAATCAAGAAGAATCTGATCACATAAATTGTTCGGAAAAAAATTACGTAGTAACCCAAAATATCACGAGACAAAATAGTATGACATTATTGGATTCCATACGACAAAAATAAAAAATAAAAAAAAGAAAAAAAAAAGAAAAAAGAAACTTACTAAAAGAAATAATCAGTCTAAATTATCATTTCATACTACGAAACTAATAAACTAGTATGGATTTCAAGTATCAATATGGATTACATACTAGTGTTTTTTTAAATGAATTAGTTGGAAAAATATATAATTAAAAATACAAACAAACTAAAAAAAATAGTATTGGATTAAACTATTCATATAGATAAAAAAGAGAATGAACTTCAATTCAAATTCCTATACTACCTCCTACAATTCAAGAATTACTTACATGTCTCTTTTGATCTCCATCACCTTCGCAGTTCTTCGACAAATCGCCACGCACAAACTTACTCCAACAATGATAAATCTCAAACCCTAATACTACAAATTTATAGTTCGAAATGACACTGGGTGGAACAACTGCGCCATGGTTTTCTTTAATTCTGTTCTCATTTAAATCTAGTTTTTCCTTTGATATACTGCATCTAGTATAGAATCGGGATATTTGGTGTAGAATTTTGGGGGAAGAAATTTATGAATGGAAATAAAACGGGGTGAGAGGATGCGTGATAAAAATAAAATATGGGTTGATATAGGGATTCCATTATTTTGGATCGGTGGGCAAATAGGGGTAGTATAGTACATTCGGAATTAATTGGAGTTAGTGGAAATATAGACTTTGACTTGGATGAAGTAATACAATTTTTATCTTTTGGTGTAGACGGGAATCCCTCCTAAATTTAACAAAATGTTGTTTTAAATTTTGTAATTTTTGCATATGATGTTAATAAGCATGGTGTACATTCCATTCCAATCATTCTCACCTACTGCCATTAGATTTTTTAAAATATTTATGGAGGTTTTTAATGAGATGAACACTTTGACCGAATATTAATAAAATATAGTGAGTTTTTTTTTGTAATTATTCATGTTATAATCTTATATGGTCCCCTTTGACCAAACACGATATCGATACCATTTTCAGATGAATCCCAAATATGGCATCAATATTAATAATAGTATTGTATTGATCCCCACCCATTTTGAACAAATAATGAATTAGTGCAATTTAATAATAAATTTGAAATTTGACTTTGAATACCTAAGGCCGTGTTGGTTATAAGATTCTCAGTATCAGTATTGGAATTATAAATCTCAATTCTGGTTTATTTTAAAATTTAAAATTTTATTATTCAATTAATAATTTTTTACATCTAATGTCATATTTATCTCTTTTATCTCATCATTATTTTATTTAATTCTACACCAAATAAGGTTTCTTTTTTTTCACAGAATACTCAATATTTTGAATACCAGGATTAACAATCATAACAGAACTTTGTCCAAACAGCCTCTAAAAGATGTTCAAATTTTCTCCTCTTTAAAAATCTATTAATCTTATCTTTGTAAAATATAAGTTAAGTTGCCAGATGAAAAAAATACTTTTATCAAATATTAAAAGGAATTATACAAATTGTCATATAATCCAACCCAAAATTGACAATCACAATGTTACCTCCTTATTAAAATAAAAATATTAATATAAATAATATAATAATAATAATAATATCAATAACCACCAACACCACGACTACCCCACCCCACCCCCACCGGCCACTGTCTTACAGTCGCCGCCGCATAAGACATTAAAAGGCCATATTAAAAAGTTTTCCGGCAAGACTTCTTTTTGGCTCAAATTTTTTTTCCCAAAAAATATAAGTAGAAATCTTACTTTTTAGAATAAAGTAAGATATTTTTTTACCTTTTCGAACATAAAGTAAGAAGTTTTTACTATAAATTAAGAATTTTTAGAAATAGATTAAGATTTTTTCTTTATATTTTTGCACATAATATAAGAAATTCTCACTATAAAGTAAGAGATTTTCTTACTTTTTCGCACATAATGTAAAAGTCTTTTTTATATTCTTGGATATAAAGTAAGGGGAGATTCTACAGTACCGTAACTATATCATTATTTACTTAATTATAACCATCAGATCATTTCAGGTGATAAGTAATACTCCCTCCGTTTCTCAATAAGTGTCGTTCTGGCTTCTTAATCTTTTTTCTTATTAAATGTCGTTTAAGATATTTTTCACCAATTCTGTCTATTTAATCCCTATCACAATCATAATAAACCTTTTATTTTTTAACTTACCAATAATACATGATTTCTTTTCATTTTTAATCACGGTAAAATCTTTTTTTTTCTTTATCTTCTCCATGCTTGACGCTGTTAGTTGAAAATACAAAAAAACTCCCGGTTTTGTCACACAAATTTCTCCCTCCTTCGTACTCAATGAATTTTCAGAAACCATTAATTTTCCCTCTCTTTTTTCCGTTGAATTCTTTCCCTCTTTTTTCTTGTTGTATCAATGATATTATATATAGATGGTGAAAAAGAACGAATGTTGAAATTAAAGGCAGATATGAAGACAGAAGATAAAGAATATGCAGATTTAATTGAGAAGGCTGAAGAGAAGAAATCAGACAATATCAATCAATATGGTGATGAAGAATTTTATTTAAACAAATTTTACATCAATGAAGGAGAGCTTCATGAAGACCTATAAATTCAGAGAACAATTGTTTCGATGCTCAAAATTATTCTTCCCAAATATTTCTAAACGTGGAGCAAGTAATAGAATAAATTGGTGATACAATCGGTCCATGGAAGATAGAACATCATCTGACTTTCTTCTTTTTTGCTTTTTTCCAGTAGGGTTGAGTTTATGATGAGGTTTGGATATCGTGATGTTATAACTATTATTCCCACTTAATTGGAGTAATAATAATAATCATCATGCCATATTGAAAGGATGATTGTAATTATGGATTTAATGATGAATTTTCTTCTTTCTTCTTTTTTGTTTTTTGTTTTGATGATGTTTGGATACTTTCGTGTTATCACTATTGTTCCTACTTAACTCGAGTAATAATAATCATGTCGTATTGAAAGGATGATTATAATAGTGCCTTTAATGACATATATATTGATTTTGTTTTCTGGGTATTTGAGTAGTAAAAAAAAAAAACTTTTGTTTACTGTGTTTTCTAAAAATCACTTTTGTCATATTGAAAAGATGATTATAGTAGTGCCTTTAATTTCATCACTTTTATTTTCTAAATACAAGGCTATAAAAGAAAAAAAAATCTTGATTAATTAGAAGCAGTCAAAAAACCTGATTCCTTAATTGTGTGGATCTTTCTATGTTTCTCTTGTCATTGTATATCTATGTATGTTTGCATGGTAAAGCTCTTAGGTGTTGGCAGTAAATTATGATTCTTAAAAATACTTCTGCATGGTTTTTTTTTTTGGTTTTTTTTTAAATACCAGGTATATTACTCAGTACTTGTTGAACTGTAGGCATGAACTTTGCAGTTTAGTCATATATATTGTTGAACTTCCATGCAATGCTTGAAATACATTGCATCAGTGAACTTTAATTAATAATACTTCATGCTTAAAAATACTTATGCAAAACGTTATCTAGTCTTGAACCATCACGGGCACCAAAGGATCGACACGATGAAGCGTCCCTCGTTTTAAAGACCCCTTCACCGATGGAGAAACAAGCGTTTGATTATTACACACGAAAGCTATTCATGAGGTTAAAGGAGGAATTGGTTATCAATTTAACATTCATGGCGTCGATAGTTGATGATGATGATGATGATGATAGTGATGTCACCAGTTATCGCGTTTCAAAATTCGGCGAGTATTTTAAACTTTATAACGGTTCAGCAGAGGTAGTCGATGGCGGGCTTGGATGTTTCAGGCTACGATAGGGAGAAAAGGCATCTTCAAGTATGTTGGTTTTCGGGCCTTTCGGCGTGCCTCGTCGCAGCTATATTGGCCATATCTCTGCTATGTCTTGGTCTAAAGCACTCGTAAGTTGGTAGAAGTGTGCGGCCGAGCTCGTGGCAGTGTGATAGTGATGGTAAGTTTCTGTAATTTCCTACATTGGTGGTTGGTTGATTTCTTGTAATATGCTGAGTTCAAATCCACTTTCTAGGCGATGTCCATTCAGATGCTAAGCATATCTCATAGCCGATGATACACAAGACCTAACTTGGGGTAATGCTTGGTGCAAAATGAGTGGGGATAGCTCCAGCACTGTGCCTGCAGTTTTAAACCTTTTGTTGTGTTCCGAAAAAGCAGGTGCTAGTTGATTAGCACGTATTTGTCCTTGTTTTTATTAGCTTTTCAGTTCGTTTTTCTATTTGTTTTTGGTATAAGTTGGATAGTTTCAGCATAATTCCGTATTTCTATACTTCCAGCTTATTTTACCATATTTTGATCGTAATAAGTAAGAATAGGTAATTATTCGTTATTTTTCACCTTGCAGCTAAGTATCCGGAAGAGTTCAGCACGTAAAAGATAAGGTATGATGATCAAGAGGCAAAGATCGAGCTTTTCGATGAAAGAGTAGCAGAGAAACCAAGAGAACAAGAGATGCAGCGAAATTGTGTCGATCGACGCAGGCGTAGACGCTGCGTCGACGCCATCCTTGCCTACGTCGGTCGATGCCTTGTCGATGCAACTTACAGTTGCGTCGATTCAAGGTGCGTCAATCGACGTAACTCTCTATAGCGTCGATCCTAGGTGCGTCGATCGACACCCATGCCTAGTCGACGGGGGCGCACCAAACGCGTCGACGCCGAGCCTCAGCTCGCGTCGGTCGATGCGACGTCGACGTGACGGCCCAGAATCGGATTTTTAGGGTTTCTTATGCTACAAGACAAAGAAAAACTATTTAAACCCTTCTAAGTCCGTCCAAAGAAAACACCATACACAAGATACACCACTACGACCCTACTTACGCTCGTTCAGCTCTAAAACAACGCACCATTACATCCCATAACAACACAGAAGATCGAAACCGGAGATTCAAGTGTCACGAGTCCCAAGCTCCATTTGTTAGTTCGTGATTCGTTCTTCGGGCCGAGATCTTCACAACCTCTCCGGATTAGCTGGATATTTTACTGCAATTTTTAGTTTTTAATAAGTACTCTAAACCCTTTAATTATTTTCGTAGTTTAATTTATGCAATTAAGTAGTAGCTTTTCAATTATTGTTCTTGAATTATTTCATGCTTGAAACTCTAGGTACTTTTGATATTCGGATTCGTAATCTTAAGTTTAATTAGTGTTTGGTTTTTATTCGTCTTAGTTGATTGCCTCCGTTTATCTTTTGTTTAGATAATTGCTTTTCGATTATGATAGTTGATCTTGATTGAGTTCTTAGATTAATTTCTTAAGACTTATACTAATTGGGGGGGTGAGAGTTTGATTATCTATGAAATTGAAACTCAAGAACATTAATTAAACTTATATAATCTAATTCAGCAACTAGAACTTGTAAACTTGAGGAATTAATCTAAGATCTCAATCAAGATCAACTATCATAATCGAAGAGCAATTATCTAAAGCAAAAGATAAACGGAATGCAATCAACTAAGAAGAATAAAAACCAAACACTAATTAAACTAAAGATTACGAATCCGAATATCAAAAGTACCTAGAGTTTCAAGCATGAAATAATTCAAAAACAATAATTGAAAATCAACTACTTAATTGCATGAATTAAACTACGAAAGCAAATAAAGGGTTTAGAGTACTTATTAAACTAAGAATTGCAGTAAAATTCTCAAGCTAATCCGGAGAGGTTGCGTAGATCTTGGCCGAAAACCGAGACATGAACTAACGATTGGAGCTTGGAACTCATGACTCTTGAATCTCCGGTTTTGATATTTTGTGTTGTTATGGGATGTAATGGTGCGTTGTTTAAGATCTGAACGAGCGTAAGTAGGGTCCTAGTGGTGTATCTTGTGTATGGTCTCTTCTTTGGACGGACTTAGAAGGGTTTAAATAGGTTTCCTTTGGCTTGTAGCATAAGAAACCCTAAAAATCCGATTCTGGGCCGTCACGTCGACGTCGCATCGACCGACGCGAGATGGGGCTCGGCGTCGACGTGTTTGGTGCGCTCGCATCGACTAGGGCATGGGCGTCGATCGACGCACCTAGGATCGACGCTATAGAGAGTTACGTACTTGTGGTCACTTGACGCACCTTGAATCGACACAACTGCAAGTTTCGCGGTATCGACAAGCGTCGACCGACGTAGGCAAGGATGGCGTCGACGGCAGCGTCCGCTGGTCGATCGAAATTAGTCGCTGCATCTCTTATTCTCTTGGTTTTCTGCTACT
>BMAC01000061.1:637001-658983 GCA_014905375.1 Phtheirospermum japonicum | reverse complement strand
AACATTAATTAAACTTATATAATCTAATTCAGCAACTAGAACTTGTAAATAAGTACTTGCAATTGAACAAACTATTTGAGATTCTGATCGTATGTTCCTCGAGAGACGACTCGAGTTAACTTTGACAACCTAAACGCGACCCCGTTCTCTTGCGGGCAAGCTATTGAATCTTTGACAAATATTTATAAGTAGACGACACAAAAGCTTGAATCAAAAATTGGCGTCGTTGCCGGGGAACATAGCAAAGGTTTCAAAAATATGTTTGTTCGTTTTATTTTCTTTTTAGCCGTATTTGTATAATTTTCTCTAGTCGATGCGTTTAATGTGCTGTTGAGTGTATGCAAGGTCGAATATCACTTAGACTTGAACTTGCACCATCATCGACGATATTCATTGTTCCAACCAAGCGAGACCTTCTCACATATCCGGAAGCGAATCGTCTGCACCCACTGATTTGGTTTGTGATCCAGCTCTTCAAACAATGTTGAGGCTAAACAATCCTATCCACAACAACGAAAATGATCAACCACCAAGGAACCCACCTATACGACAAAGAAACGTGTACGGGAGTGAACCAATTCACTCCAACGGACCGGCACAACCTCGAGAGTATTGGGAGAATATTCAACAGAATATGATGGACCAGAATAAAGGACGAGGAGGAGGAAATAGAAATCACCACCACCATGACCAAGATAATTATTCTGAGAGATCTTATCATGGAGACGAACAGATTGACGACTTGCTCGCCAATAACCACCACAATGAGAGGAACGAGTACGATAGAAACTACGCGAGGCCCAATAACCAAGAGAGATACCAACGGGAGGCGCACGAACCAAGACAATGAGAGTTCAAGACTCCTCAAGTGGGTCCCTATAGTTCCGCCATTGTGTTGGGTAGAACTGCAAGAGACTTCGAGCTGAAACCTCATATAATCAACAACCTCCCGACATTTCACGGCCTCGCCAACGAAGATCCATTGACTTTCTTTAAGGAGTTTTATGCCAAAGTTAGTAGGATCCCATCTCTGGGACTTCATCACGAAGACCTTCAAATGGTATGCTTTCCAAGCTGCATGAAGGATAAAGCCAAATCTTGGCTACTATCACTAGAACCGAGATCTCCGATTCATTGGCCCATGGTTAGCGACAAATTCATAATCAGTATTACTCAGCACAGACGACGGGCCACATTAGGAGACAAATAGCCAACTTTGTCCAGCAAGATGGGGAGTTGCTTCACGAGGCATGGGAACGTTTCAAATCTCTATTGCAAGCTTGCCCACATCATCACAACTCCCCAGGAATGGTGAACCAACTTTTCTACGAAGGGCTTTTGGACTCCTACAAAAACAACGTAGAAGTAGCTGCTAGAGGAGATTTCGGAAACTTGGCCGCAACGGAGGCCAAGCAACTGTTTGAAAGGATGAGCGAGAAGTCAAGGCAAACAAGCTCTCGACCACGAAAGATAAGAGTTAACGAGGCGACTGAGATGCCGAGCAGCGAGACCATCGAAACATGCACCCGCTGTGGGGAGCAAGGGCATTTGGTGGATACATGTAAAATGGTGTATTACGAAGAATGCGAAGCCGAGGCATATGCCATCAGGGATCAAATGCGCAATCAGGACCTTCAAACCTATGAGCACAAGCCTCCGACGAACTCCAAATTCAACGCGCATCGTAACTCTCCTTACTTGAAATGGGGCCCTGAAAACCCACATTTCACCCCAGCACAAACTAATTCAACGCCACCACCAACAAACAAATCGCCACCATCCGGGCCGAGACCTACTCCGATATAGCCAAACGATCAACTGTTAATTTGGCAACAAAACCAAGTCACCGAGACAATCAGGAATAGAGATGGGCTCGCAAACCCGACTACGCAAGTTAATAAGCAGGGAGAAGTTCTGAATGACCTCTCCAAAAGTGTGAAGAATTAATAAATGATGATGGGACAAATGGCGGCATTTATGGTAAAGGCAGAAAACGAGAAAGGAAAATTTCCGAGCCAAACTGAGCAAGCTTCAGCTGTCTATGTCTTACGAAGTGGAAAGAAGATAGATAATGGAATCGAAGAGGAGAAAGAAGAGGTCACAAAAATTCCAAAAGCGGATTCGTCCCACAATTCACGACCCTAAATCAACAGACCTAGTGCACAAGTCACCAAATCCTTATATTCCGGAGTCGTTAAAAGGGAAGTTCCCAAATCAAGACCCCACTCCCACAGCAGAAGACGATTCTACCAAGTCTCCGACTCAGCAACCCAAGAAGTTAACACCTACTATACGAGACAAGGTTCCTTTCCCAAGTCGACTTTGTCCAGCCAAGGAAAATAAGAAATTCATGGAGCTATACAATTTATTGAAGAACGTTAATATTAACCTTCCCCTACTAGATGTGATAAAGACGATGCCAACATTTGTGAATTTTTTCAAGGAACTAGCATCACGAGAGAGGTGCTTGGCAGCAACCCAACATGTGGCATTGACAAAAGAAGTTAGCGCGATAATCAAGAAACCATTGCCGCCCAAGGAAAAGGATCTTGGGAGTTTTTGTATTACAATTTCCCTTGGGAATGGACAAACGGCGAGGGGGGTGCTCGATATTGGCGCTGGCATTAATTTGATGCCGTATTCTTTATTTAGAGAGTTCAATCTTGGGGCATTGAAGCCTGCCACTATGCGCCTACAATTGGCTGATCGGTTGATTCGGCAGCCTCTGGGTATTGTTAAAGATGTTTTGGTGTAGGTTGGTGAGCTGGTTGTTCCTGTTGATTTTGTGGTTTTAGATGTCGGAGAAGTGACGAGCGGGATCAAGGAGCATACCATCTTATTGAGACATCCGTTTATGTCAACTACGTACGCGTTAATAGATGTGAACAAAGGAAGGATGAACATGTCTGTCTTAGGGGAGTCAGTGACATTTTCACTTCATGACATTCATAACACCCCTTCGCCATTTATGCAAGATGAGTGTTCATTTGTAGATCTAATCGGTTATTGTGTCCATGATCTCCAAAGCATTACCACTATAGACGAGTCTGACGGCAAGGACGTAGAGGAGCATTTGAGTGGGGAGGAATTGATCGAATTGCTAGGAACTGACATAGGAGAAATCATAGATGGAATTGTTGATCGTAGTGCCGCATTACGCGAAGAGAGAGACGCACCGAAGATCAAGCCAAAAGTGGAGTTCAAACCTCAACAAGATCGCTCGAAATTTAAGCCAAGGGAAGAGACGAAGCCACCGCATAATTGCTCGACAAATGTTTCACTCGACCCCTACATGAGTTCTAAACATACGAGGAACAAGGGAAAAGCATATAGCGAGGATTGGAAGATGAAGAAAAAGAAGTCGAGCGAGGTCTATGACAAGAAGATTCGTGATAAGAAGATCAAGGTTGGTCAACTAGTGCTTTATAATTTCGAACGTATAATTGAACCGACTAATATCAAGGTCGCATGGAGTGGACCCTTTATGATAAAGGAAATGGATGAGTACGGAGTTGCCACTCTATACGATGAGAGTAAGAAGTCGAAATTCCAAATCCAAAAGCATAGACTCAAACCTTTCTACGAGAGACGTGGGCTGAATCGCGATCTTG
Source organism: Phtheirospermum japonicum (assembly GCA_014905375.1). NCBI lineage: Eukaryota > Viridiplantae > Streptophyta > Magnoliopsida > Lamiales > Orobanchaceae > Phtheirospermum > Phtheirospermum japonicum. The sequence goes on along the minus strand of BMAC01000061.1, from coordinate 655,372 downwards.
ATAAGGAAGAACTAGTGGAGCCCCCACGGGCTAAAAATTAATCGCATGGAATCACGTCGAGCATGAGACGTTAAATGTTGCGCTTCTTGGGAGGCAACCCAAGCAATAGTTAGTTTTCTTTTTCTTTTCTTTATTTTGTTTTTGTTTTTGTCCCTTTAAATTGTGTCAATTGCCGTGGTACATTTATGTGTGTGTTGATGTGCAGCGACTACGATAAAATCGCTTATTGTGGACAACTAACGGTTATATAGCGGAAGCTCTCTACCGCAAGGCCTTACTGCTAGTTCCATTCGAGGCGTTACCAATGATGATCAACCACTGAACCTACCGCTAGCCGTAGCAATAGGGATAACGATGAGCTTACTGCTAGGCAACCTACTGCTACATGTTACTGCTAGTAGCGTCTGCCGCTTAATTTTTACGAGTTTCATTTTTCATCAATCGTGGTCGCAATCCGACCCAAGTTAGCCACAGTCCGGCAACATTTTGATGAGCTGCAACCCAGCCATTTACACCGTCGAGCTGCAATCCGGCTGTTTCAAATCCCAAAGATGTGCCACTGGGCACTTGCGCGGGGTAATTAATCGCAATTGTGGTTTGTTTTGTTTGTTTATTTGTTTGTTTGCTTTTAATATCTTTTGTTGCAAGGACAAATCCAATCACAAGGCTCTAGACAACGGGAAATTACACAACTTCAATTGAGGAAATTCGACCATTATTTTTCAGGGACGTTTTCTTATTCCCTTTCTACCTTGCTTTTATTTCTTATGCTCGTTTATGGCAATCAGGGGATTGTCGAGTTTTAAGAGGGGGGAGGGTGGTGGTTGAGTATTTGATTGAAAATTGTGTGCAATTTAAATTTTTTACGTGATTGATTGCTATTTCTGCGCCGAATTGTGTTTGTATGGTGTGCCTGTCGAAGTTAGCTATGAATGATTTGATGTTTTTGTCTTTTGAGCGTGCATAATTTTTCGAAATTGATTATTTATATATTGTAAAATGGTACTTGTACGCAATTGATTTCGCAAAACCTTAAAATTCAATTCAAAACACTTTCATGCAAAAAGCAGTGAGTAGCCTTAGTGATTGTCATTTTTGCTTGTGCTTGAATGAGTTTCTGATTTGAGATCTCTTTGAAACCGCTGTATGTAGTTGACTTTGAAAATGAGGTTAAGGCACATATAAAACCTTATTCCGGCCATATTCATATATTTTAAGCCACTATAAATTCCGAATGAGCCAATCATAGCCAAATAATCCATGCCTATAGCTATGTGTGTTTTGAGTCAACACCTACAACCCATTAAAAGCGTGGGGTAGGAGTTCGCGATTTTTCTGGTTATTAGTGTTTTGGAATTTTATAGGGATTTCTGAATTATTGTAATAAAGATCACCATCCTTAAAAAAATAATAATAATAATAAAAAGACCCCATCAAAATAAACTTAAGGGGAATAAAAAAAATGGAAAAGGATGGTGGATCGAGTTATGAGATTGCCTACGAGTTTATAAAGGCTTGTGTTTTATTGATTATTATCTGATGAGCCTATGTTTAAAAGGCATAAGTTGAGTTGTAAAAAGAAGCATGTAATAAGCTTCAATTGTGTTTAAGTGGTTGAGCTACAAGTCGGTTTAGAGTTACGAGTTGGGAAATAACCTCTGTTTAAAGGCTATGTTATGAGTGTTTAGTAAGATTTTTATTTTTGAACGAGGTGAAGCATTTTGTTTCATAATTAGATTAGGTTGAGTGAGTTAATGATCACGTTAGATCGTGAGTTAGCCACACGACTTATATATTCCATACCCGTCCAAAAAGCCTTACACTACAACCCGAAAAGACCTTTTCTGATTCTTTGTTGATAACACACTTAATTTGCGATTTAAAAGAGATTGATTTTCGGTGCTTGTTTATTGTGCTTGTATTTGTATGATTTGAGTGTATACATATCCCATGCAGAAAATACTAGAGTGCTTTGAGCGTACACCCTATATATTATCCTTCTGAGGATGCATGAATTCGATTTCGGAGCGACAATGTAATAAGGATGAAGTGTTTGAAGTTGCGTTGCATGTATCTATGTTTTCAAAATTATCTATGTAGCATCGCACGACTCATTGCTTGGACTGATTTTCACTCTTGCTATACTTTGAATCTATCATTCGTTTGAGGAAGAACAAACCAATAAGCGTGTGGTAGTTGATTAGCACGTATTTGTCCTTATTTTGATTTTCAGTTCATTTTTCTATTTGTTTTTGGTATAAGTTGGATAGTTTTAGCGTAATTTCGTATTTCTATACTTCTAGCTTATTTTACAATATTTTGATCGTAATTAGTAAGAATAGGTGATTATTCGTTGTTTTTCACCTTGTAGCTAAGTATCCGGAAGAGTTCAGCACGTAAAAGATAAGGTATGATGATCAAGAAGAAAAGATCAAGCTTTTCGGTGAAAAAGTAGCAGAAAAACCGAGAGAATAAGAGATGCAGCAAAACTGCGTCGATCGACGCAGGCGTCGACGCCATCCTTGCCTGCGTCGGTCGACGCAATGTTGACGCAAAGCCGACGCAACTTGCAGTTGCATCAATTCAAGGTGCGTCAGTCGACGCACAAGTCGACGTAACTCTATGTAACGTTGATCGACGCCCGTGCCCATTCAATGCGGGCGCACCAAACGCGTCAACGCTGGGCCCCAGCTCACGTCGATCGATGCGACTCGACGTGATGGTCCAGAATCGGATTTTTAGGGTTTCTTATGCTACAAGCCAAAGGAAAACTATTTAAGCCCTTCTAAGTCCGTCCAAAGAATACACCATACACAAGATACACCACTACGGCCCTACTTACGCTCATTCAGGTCTAAAACAACGCACCGTTACATTCCATAACAACACAGAAGATCGAAACCGGAGATTCAAGTGTCACGAGCTCCAAGCTCCATTCGTTAGTTTATGATTCGTTTTTCGGGCCGAGATCTTCACAACCTCTCCGGATTAGTTGGAGATTTTACTGCAATTCTTAGTTTAATAAGTACTCTAAACCCTTTAATTGTTTTCGTAGTTTAATTTATGCAATTAAGTTGAAACTTTTCAATTATTGTTCTTGAATTATTTCATGCTTGAAACTCTGGGTACTTTTGATATTAGGATTCGTAATCTTTAGTTTAATTAGTGTTTGGTTTTTATTCGTCTTAGTTGATTGCCTCCGTTTATCTTTTGCTTTAGATAATTTCTTTTCGATTATGATAGTTGATCTTGATTGAGTTCTTAGATTAATTTCTTAAGTTTACAATTTCTAGTTGCTGAATTAGATTATATAAGTTTAATTAATGTTCTTGCGTTTCAATTTCCTAGATAATCACACTCTCAAATCACCACCACCACCCCTCAATTTGTATAAGTATATGCAATTGAACAAACTATTTGAGATTCCGATTGTATATTCCTCGAGAGACGACTTGAGTTAACTTTGCCAACCTACACGCGACCCTGTTCTCTTGCGGGCAAGCTATTGAATCTTTGACAAATATTTATAAGTAAGCGACACAAAAGTTTGAATCACTAGTTATGGACGAGGAGAGCTCGGGCTTGGGATCGGAGCTTAGTTCATATGGAAAGCTCGAGTGAGCACTCTGTGTGTTTGATGCGTGATCCGTTGACAACAATAGTGTTTATTGATGATGATTGTCAGTTTTCTAGAAATTAGTAACTTGGCTTGGCGACACGGTGATGACGGCGAGTAGGTGTTGCTAATGCCATTCCGCATGGGTCATTTTCCATTCATGCCAACTACTATTATCTTATTTTCTCTCATTTTGTTTATAGTTAGGATGACTTATCTTTTTAATTTTCTAGAAATTAACAACTTGGCTTGGCGACACGGTGATGACGACGAGCAGGTGTTGCTACTGACATTCCGCATTGGTCATTTTTCCTTCATGCCAACTACTATTGTCTTATTTTCTCTCATTTTATTTATAGCTAGGATGACTTATCTTTCGACACACATCACACCTTAGATAACAAACGACACCCAGAAACATGCGGCTGGGTTTCAGATCGCAGCTTTCTGGTCGGAGGCCCTAAACATCGCTCCAGACCGACATGAAAATTAAATTACCATTCACTAATATATAATTATAATATAAACTATGATGTATCAATAAATAGGTATAATCAAAAATATTTAATGGAAAGAAAACAAAATTAATTAAGATAGTCTAATATCACTTAATCGAGTTTGTGTGGTAACATCCTTCTGCTTCTTCTTAACTCGGTCCCAGAATTCCTTGAATATGAAATATTTTATGCCATAAACATAAATTTCATATATCAAATACTTTTATGTCATACATTTTTATCAATTATTTTATGTTTGTAATAATACTAAAATATCATGTTTTTTTTAATTGTCACGTGCTAATTATTTATTTTAAAATCGGTTAGCGATACTCACACTTGTGAGAATTATATATACATGCAAATGATACTTTTATTTATTGTCATGTGTAAATGAAACATGTTTATTTAATATATCATGTTTAGAAAGTGTATGTATATTGTATACATATAAACGCAGAAGAAGAGAGGAACTGTTATTCTTATTAATTCATCATTTGAGTTTGCTTATAGATTGTGTATTTATGATTACTTGTCTAAAATCAAAGAGGGATAAGTAAGATTGTGTATTTATATTCTCAACTTCAGATTCTCTTGAGTTTATTAAAACGCAAAAGAAAAAAAAAGTAGGATGATTGAAATATTTGTTTTTATAATGAGAATTTAAGTTTGAAAGTAGAAGACACCAGGCCAGGCTTCAGCCCTGAAGTAAAAAAAAAAATCTAATACTTGGCATATTTCAAATACTTTAAGCAAATGATGTATGAACTTTTTTTTGAAAAGCTATCAATTTCTCATACAAAGATCAGAAGGGCAATTGTCTATCATGTAGAGATATTTAAGTAATGTAGAAACACATAACAAACAAACAAAAAACCTTAAATCTAATCATGAAGTCATGACAAACCCTGCAATCCAATTGGGAAGGAGTCCATGCTAAAGCGCCTCAATGGACAGTCATTGATCACAATTACAATAACATTATCAGCAATGGGTGCATTTGTGCTGAGAAATAGGATGTGTAGGAGCTGTGAGAAGAAATTAAAAGAAATAGAACCACTGATAGATAACACACAAATATTATAAAAGGCACGACACAAGAGAAAAAATTTGGTTTAATTGCAATAATCGGAGCATCGACATAAATTTATTAGACCAGACAATGTCATCACGTGTATTTCAACAATTAGCTAATAACACGTGGTCTCCGAAAATGGAACCCAAAGGCACCACTTGGAAAATATTACTAGTGTCGATAATATTGTCACACATATTCGTCTCACCAAGCTGTAACTCGCGGGCAGTACTTATTAACGAAGGTTTTGACAATGTCGTCGCAAGTACTTGTGTCACCAGACAAATGCCAAAAAAAGAAAAACAGAAGCGATGTTCAACACTAAGAAAAATACGCTCTTCCAGGAACCCCCTCACTTCCCGCTCGATCACCAGCCTCGTCTCAGCGCTCATGCTTTTACCATTATCCTCGTAATTATGCGCAACGACACCAACCTCCTTACTCATCCCGTACTTGGTAACCATATCCCTAGCAAAACTAGTCAGCTGCTGCAGATCGCTTAGACGCCCCCGACGTCACCTCCCCCTCCCCGAATATCAGCTCCTCGGTGACACATCCACCCATGCAGACGTCAAGATGGGCGAGCATCTATTTCCACGAGACGCTCGTTTCGCCCTTTCCAACATTGTTCTCCCTGTTCCACGGGGGCCACTAGCAAAACACCTTTTGGAAGCTTCCCTCCAAGACGTGTGAATCGCTTAGGATAACTAGTGAACAAATATTACAGTTGATTAAATAAAAATATTCATGGCATTAAAAATTAATACTAACAGATAATATGCTACAAATACTCGTCATTATTCAGATTGTAACATACTTTTACCATCCCACACCAAAAAAAGAAAATAAAAAATCACGAGTTCTTTTAGGCTAACATATTTATTACATCTTGTACGATGGTCGAATCACAAGTAATATGTGTAGGAAGACGACCTTGCTTTTCCAACCCGACCTTATTAATATGTGGGATTTTATACTTGTTGGAGCCTCCAATTTTCATAATCTCTCGCATACATAGCTGCAGGCTCAGAAAAACATGGTTCACTTTTTTTGAAGAGTAATCATTAAAAGATTGTTGAACTGCATTGATAAGATCTTCAACGGTGTCTGGACGAGCCTTATGTTGTAATGCTTGAATGGCACTAAAAAATCCGAGATCCAAGATATTTAAATTTGGAGAGTTTGATGGCTGACATACTAATCTAATATCAAAGCCATTATGTGAACCAGCTCTTTGAAAGTCTACATTATTTGGACTGACATGCGTCCTTGCATTATCTTTTTGAATAAAGATAGTTTTTCCTATATCCTCTCTTGGCCAAACATCTTGAATTTTAGGTATAACTTTCTCGATTAAAAATGCTTTTATAGTTTCTCTCTTGACTGATGTAATGGCTTTAACCTCCAAAGTCTCCGCATCTCTATTTTTACTTGTTCTCTGAGCTAGTTGCATGTTGAAAAAAAGGAAGACTCATACCTTTCCAGAAAAAGTCTATTTTCCTTTGTCATCGAGCCTCGGACGAGCCAGAGCAACTAGAAACATTACCTTCACAATAAAATTCTTACTTTGACAAGCACGCAAAGGCTCTTCTTCGTCGGGAAGTAAATAGTAAGTATCACATTTTTTTGTCATATAAAATCATTTTTCATCGATATGCACCATATTGTACATACCACCAAACTTTGGCTCATGAGGAACACTATTTGGGTCTAACATCGACATGCAAAACTGTAGACGAGCTCTTTTGTTTTCTTCTTTGAGATATGGTTTAATGGTATTTGAGTGGCGCCGAAGAAAGCCTCGTTTCAATAACCTAAACAATGTTGCATGGCTCACCTTTAAAGTATTAGCAAGTGTTCTCAAAGTTGTTCGTTCGTGCAAAGCAATCCCGGCCATTGGAGCTAAATTAACTTCAACTCTCTTCAGTCCGCAATTTCCCTTTCTTTATGGGACACGTTAACTGATGCGCCACTTGAAGTTTCTTTCGCCCTTTTCCAAACCCGTTGAACTGTTCGTATAGGCACTAAAAACTGAGTTGAAACCTCCTTTTGTTGTGTCTCGTTTTAACTTTCCATTTACACTTCTTGACAATAAAGCATTATAAATTACCCATCTTTTCCCGTTTGAGAAGTTATTCTTCTTTTTTCCCTCTTGAGATGCTTGCGGACTCTCTGTTAATTATAAGTAAAAGTAAGCAGCAAGCAAAAAATTCTAAATAAAAAAGAAAAACTGGAAGAGTACACATATCAAGCCATTAACAAAAAAAAAAAGAAAAAAAAAACTAAACAAAACTAAACTAAACTGGAAGAGTAATCATACTAATTTAACAATAAATAAATAATTCCAGCAAGAGTACTCAGAATTGTAAGCAGCAAGTTACTGAACTTTTTTTTTTAACGAAAAGAATTGACCTTTTTTTTTTTAACTTTTTAACTCAGTATGAATTAGAAGCAGAAAAATACAATAAAAAATAAAACAACAAAAAACGTTTATTATGCAATTGCTACAAAAGTCCAACGATTACTTTTTTTATTGCGTGTGTGTTCATGCCATGAAGCGGGAAAAAAAAACTCCAGTAATAAAGTACCTGTATTTGAAGCCAAAACTTCTTCTTCTTCTTCTAGTTGATCAACCTCCAACTCTAGTATTGGATACTCAAACTCCATATTTGGTTCCACATTCAAATCTAGTAGCAAAGTTCCCTCCACGGATGTTGTGATTATCATCGGAACCGCACCCTCTGTCTCCACATCGGGTTGTAAATTTGGAGAATTTGAGTTAACTCCATCGCCGTTTGAAGTGTCTGAATTCACAAGCGCAGCATTTAAGTCAAATAAAATCGCTTTTTCAGAAGTCATGGATGTATTTGCTTTTACTCCATAGCCTAACACCGTATATAAGCAACAAAAAAGAACAAAATATTTTACTTCTGGCTCCATATTGAAATATGAATTTTTTTTAATCGCTCTAAATTTAAACTTTGGGTGGGATAGAGAGTTTTGAATATTTTTCACGTAACGATGAAAATTTCAGGGAGGGAGAACGATAATGCAGATGAGAGAGAGATAGAGAAAGAGATAAAGATGAGATTTTGTTTTATTTTGGAAAAGATAATTATGCATTATTTAAAATATTGTGTAGGATTTATCTAAGGGCAACTTAGTCAGTATACATAATTCTTAATTCTCATATATCAAGCCAAAACGACACTTATTGAGAAATGGAGGGAGTAGGGTAAATCAATGGAAGTAAATGCATGGGGGATGGGGAGTAATGGTATCTCCACGGCACGGAAATAAAGTAATCATTTCTTGCTTTATATGATATAAAGTAAGAAGTTTTGTTACCTTTTCGAATATATATATATATATAGGCTAGCGTTTCTAAAAATATTTTTTAAAGTTTTTCGTCTCATTTTACTCACTATTTTTAGTATACATCTGTATTATTTATATAATTATTTATATAAATATTCTTTTGGAGATTATGATTTATGTAAAAAAATATTAAATACCTAGAATTATATATACTTATATATAAAATCTGAGAAAGATAAAAACAATATAATTTTTTTTGAAGAAAATATAAAATATAAAAATTATTTAAAATAAATATATAAATATAAGTAAATAATTAGTTAATAAATTTTAAAAACCCAAAATATCAAAATTAAACAAAAATATTTTCAAATGATGTAAAATAAAATTAAAAATATTAATACTATCATATATATAAAAATATAAGAACTTATAATTAAACTATAAATATTTATTCAATAAATATGAAAATAAAAACAAAAAATAGAATAATAAAATAAAATTAAAGAGAAAATTCATAAAATAAGTTAAACTAACTCAAAAGATTCATAATTAGATTATATGAAGTTATTAAATAAATCTTAAAATAAAAAGAAGAATTGATAAAAATATAAAATAAAATAGAAAAATAATAATATCAACTACAAAAATATTATGTGTGTGTAAATATATATATATATATATATATATATATATATATATTTGAAATATAAAAAATAAAATATATAATCTATAAATAAATCTAAATAATTAGTTTATAAATCTTCAAAATTTGAAAAGTAAATAATAATATAAATATGACAAATGATATCAAAAAATAGAATATGAGAACTTATAATTAATTTATAAATACTTATTTAATAAATACGAAAAAAATAGAAAACAAACCCAAAAATTATTAATATTATAAAATTAAATATGAATTCATAACTACAAAATAATACCATTAAATTATAGAAAATTATTAACTAAATATAAAATTAAAAAAAAATCAAAAATTAAAAGAAATATAATATAATATAAACAAAATTGAAAAAAAACGAATAACAAAAATATAAATTTATAATTTGATTTAATAAAATTATTTAATAATTTGTTAACTAAAAAAAAAATTAGTATGAGTACAACCAAAAAATTGATGCAACAAAGATAAAAAAAACACACTTATAATAGGTAACAAGAACTTATCTTTTCTTCCATAATTTTATTTGTTGACCAGACCAGATGATACGAGGACAAGTTTAATAACGTCATATCTTTTAATTTTTTATATGTGACTCAAGTAAAACTCGGATGACCCAAACTTTGGCCCTGAACGTGTCACAAACTTGACAATGACACTTTTTTTATTTTTTCTAATAAAGATTAAATTTTATATTATGAACATAAGTGAAAGGTAAATAATTTTATACAATTATTTGATTAGAATTTGAAATCAAAATTATATATAGGTAGAAAAAATTAATTATATAATCGCATAATAAAGAATTCAATACATTATTTAAAGTTTTTTAACTAAATAACTATTTATGAACATTTGTATATTAATAATTCGTGACTAATTACTATAGTTTTAAGTATTTAACGTTAGAGATCCACACATAAATGATTTATTACTCTTGGTTATATAATTACTTTCGCAAAACTTAAATCTATATACAAATTTTAATTTACTTATCGAGTTTATCAGCTGACTCGATGACTTGGTGATTAAATTACTCAGTGACTATCCCGAGTCAATTACCGAGCTGATTTTAAAAAAATAACTATAATAAAATAGAATACAAAGGCCTTCAATTAAAATTTTAATACGATGCCTCATTTATTTGATATTTTTTTCATTTATTTAGTATTTTATATAATTTTACAATATTTATATTTTTTATTTTATAGATTTAGGAGATAATTTTTTATTATACAAAATTAATTAAGTATATTACTTTCTGTTTTAAAATATTCTAAGATTTATTTTATTATATTTTATAACTCCTTGATATTTGTTATTGTTTTATGATAAACTTTTAATAGATAAAAAATATTTAAAATAAAATTTTATATTTTATTTGATTTACTTTATCACTATCGCCAGTTTATTCATTAAACATCTTTAAAATAAATATTTAGAAATTAATGATAATTTTATTATATTTTTATCTGATTTCAAAATAATTTCATATTTATATTATTATCTTATATTATAATATTTATATCTATATTTTCTTTCATTTTAGAAATTATTAAGAACCATTTAGAATCACAACATATATGTTATATTTATTTAACTAAATTCATCCTTTTTTGATTATTTTATTAGTTATAACATTTTAAGTGTGTTTTGTTACTTTTATGATTTAATAAATGATTATTCAGGATTTAAATTATTTTTAAATTTATTCTATAGAATTATTGTTAAATAAGATTTATTTTATATTATTTAATATATTACTATCTTCGTAATTTTTTAAAATTATCTGATAAATATTTTTATATAAAATACATTTCTTATATATATTTAGCATATTTCATATTCTTTTATGATTTATCTTATTATTCTATAACATTTCTTTGTTTCTTTCTTATTATTAAATAATTATTTAGAATTCATAATATTTCAATTTAATTTTAAAATATTTTATAATTTATTTTATAATATTTATAATATATATGGTTTTTGTGACTTTTTTAATTTTAATTTAATTAATATATATTTATTATCTAAATGTAATTTTTTGTATTTATTTAGTTGATTTTATATTCTTTTTCAAAGTTATACTATAAGTATTATATTTTTATTGGTTAAAGGTTTATTTGATAATTTTGTAATTGTGTTGATATAAATTATCTAAAATAAAACGTACAACAAAGTACGACTAAAGTACAACTAGATTATTCGGTTGTACTTAAATTGTACTCAAACAGATTGATGTGATTGAATTATAACATAATCTAATGATAAATTTTGAGGTACATGTTGACAAACAAGTACAACAGATACCGATAATTAGAAAAACCTATAATTATTATAAGATCTTCACTTTATCTTTGAATACAAAGACTAAACAAGGAGATGGACTCAATGATTTGTAATAAAAGTGACTAATATGAATGTTTCGCAACTAACTAAATGAGAGAGCTTGAAACTATTGACATGTGATAATAACAAGTTAAACTATAATTTGACGTATAATGTAGTCTGCAAAAAGTTGTTTCATAATTTATAAATGTGGAGTAATTTATCTTTAATTTGTTTTAGGGCATGGATATACGCACCCATCCATTTATGAGTTCACCCAATAAGAAAAATCAACAAAAATTCCAAGACTACCCTCCCAACCCCCCACCCCCCACCCCCACCCACCCAACAAAAAAGAAATGAAAAAGAAACTACACCCCCAAACACATCATCTTCTCCAAGCTTTCACCACCACTCAAACTCTGCCATTATCATCGTCCATCACACCGTCGCTGTCACCGTCAAACAAGAAGAAGAAAAAACGGTGATGGGTGGTGAAAGGTAAATGATGGACTTGGGCAACAAATGGTAAGAAATAGATGCAAAATAGGGGTGTTCGTCTCTGGTTTCTCGAGAATATGTCATGAACTTTTTGATCGAACAATACAACGTTGTTCCAAAACAAATTCGAACAACCCTTTTTTATCCTTGAAGGGGACGTTCATATCAATTTTTTGAACATGTGTTTTGTGTACGAATTAATTTTTCACAGTTATATTTTGTGTTCAAATCGATTTTTTGAACATATATTTTGTGTTCGGAAGTTTGGTTCGAACGACTTTTTTTCAAGGCATTTTTTTTCCTTTTTCTTTCTTCAATGGCACGGTGGCGGCGACGGCGATGTATTTATGTGCGCATATTTTGTTTATGTCCTTCAATAGATGACGACCATGGCAGTGGCGATGGTGATGGGCGGCGGCTGGAGTGGTGGTGGAGAGTAGAAGGAGATGAAGTATTTGGGGGTGCAGGGTTTAAGGATAATATTGACATTTTTGTGATAACATTTTTAGTGGAATGAACTAATAAATAAACGAGGTACGTATATCCACACCCGTTGTTTTAAATTTTACGAAGCGCTGAAATTAGAATCGGAGCCCTCCATAGGCACATGGAACTCACGCCTACCAACTGTAGTTGGCGATTCAGAGTTAGCAGGGACGCTGACAATATTGGTAATCGTATCCTCAATCATAACTGCGACTGCATCTCCCCCTTTCTTTGAAACCTTGGTCTATTTCTTCGAACTTTTCTTCTTTGACTTCTTTTGGGTCTTCTGTTTCTTGGATCTTGGATCACCTTTATTAGACACGTCGGATACAAAGTCTGGAGACTTATGAGAAGACAGCGTGTAGTCTGAGTTGAGCGAATCATGGATGAGATCAAAGTCTTCTGGGTTCTCAACATCGATTTAATTCCCTATATCTTCTAGGAACAAAGCAGCATGTGGCCTAATTAATTCAGTGATTGGGACCATGGTAGTGTCTGGATCAATCAAAGAGATGTTTATCCGAGCAGAACACGTCGGCGAGGAGGCCGGAGACTCAGAAGGAGTGGAGAACTTATCTTCAGGGGAATTAGATGACTTCAGTACAGTTGATGGAGATAAGGTGGTTGGAACAATAGGGGACTGCGAATTGGGAGTAGATGCAACCTTAGATGCTGTCACATCGGTCGGCGCATCCGAGATGGCATTGATGCCGGGATCAACGACAGAAGGTGCTTGAGTTTATAGAGGCTTATCTGTCATGGTGGTGATTTCAGGAACGGCAGTGTTGCTTGGAGTAGAGTGGTACGAAGAGGGCGAGGAAGACGAGGTGGTATTATGACTAGCAAAAGGCGAGTTTACACTTGAAAATATCTTCTCCATGCTTGAACGTAGCTATCAAATTAAGGGTCACACTCAAGCAAAAAGTAACAGAGAGAAGAGAGCTCAATTAATTCCAAAAATTTAAAAACCAAGAGTGCGTGCTTGTGGTAGCATAGTGACCGCATACATATATATAAAGACTAATACTATGAAGTCTAAGAGTTCACAAAGTTAACCCTAGATATATATTTTTAAATGGAAACCCCAAACAAGGAAATAATATATCTTGGTTCAATATCCCTTAGGTATTTAAATTCTAGATAAATTAAGGTAAAATAGCAAATATTGAACCCACATTAGCATAACTCATGAAGGTCCTAGATCCTGACATGATCTCACCTTCCAAATCAGCCAACTCGTGTATAACACCACATAATAATTTAACATCACCCTATCTTCCGAAAGAATGAGAAATTCATATCCTCATCTCGTGTCTATGAACCAAAGATCTACATGAAGCTAACTCATACCAAGTGATTCATGTCCTAGAAGTTTTATGAGTAAAATATATGAAGGAAAAATTCACACAAATTGAAATAAAAATAAATAGTTTCAGCTGTTGGAGATGCGGCCCCAAATACGAATGACATCCAGAATGGCATCCATCCGCAAGGTCTATGGATTGTAAATTCTTAACCCAAAAAATGAATTAACATTCTATGTTGCTAAGTGGATTTTGTATATTTCTCCGGGAGTAGATAGTTCCTCCTCTTTACCAAGAAACAAAATTAACATTTCATTTGATCGCATTGATCATAGATTTATACGCATGAGCTTCTTTATTAGACCTCATTGATCATTAAATTAACACAAATCTTCACCCTTTTTGGATGGCTCAGGACTTCCTACTTTAGACAAGATATTATTTTTGTGCTTCAGGGAGAAACGCACATTTCTATAATAAACAACCCACATCTTGGTTTTCGAGAACATCCATCCCTTCCCACCAACATCACCTAATTCCACTGAAATAGCTTAACTCACCAACCCACTCCTTTAGCCTCATCATCCTTAAATAACTTTTAGCTTGACCCATATGAGTTTTTAAATTAGATGCACTTTCAAGATTAAGTCGCTTAAGCAAGTTGCGAGCATACTTGCTTTGAGAGATAAAAATATCATCATCCATTTGCCTTATTTGTAAGCCCAAGAAATAGCTTAACTCACCAACCATGCTCATTTGAAATGTGGAAGCCATGAAATCTACAAAGAAGTTGGTTAGTTTTGACGTAGATCCAAAGATGATATCATCCATGTAAATTTGGGAAATTAAGAATGTCATTTTCAAAATTTTTAATAAAAAGAGTTTTGTCAACTTCACCTCTTTTAAAACCTATTTTTTAAAAGATGTTCAGTTAATCGCTCATACCAAGCTCGAGGTGCTTGTTGACCACATAGACTGCCCTTTTAAGCTTGTAAACATAATCAGTCTTGTAAGGATCCTCAAAACCTTGAGGTTTTGCAACATACACTTCCTCATTAAGAATATAATTCAAGAAGGCACTCTTGACACACTATTGTAGACAGGAGATTTAACGGTGGTTTTTTGAGGCTTTTTACGGCAATTTTGGAACCGCCGTTAAATCCACCGCTGTAGTTGTTTACAGCGATTGTTCTTGAACCGCCGTAAAAAGTGATGCGTTTTACGGCGGTTTAAGAATTGACGTAAAAAACAACGGCAGTGGATTCTACGGCGGTTCTTGAAAAATACCTTCTAGAAAGTCTGTTTTCAGAATGAATATTTTACGGCGGTTCTTTAAAAATACCATCTAGAAAGTAGTAAAAAAATTAACAAAAAAAAGAAATTAAAGTAGGTGCACCAAAATTTTTTATTTTTTTTTACAGATTTGACAAAGTTTCATTCGGCTGATTTTTACAACAGTGACATACGAAAATTATCATTTCAAATTCCAGTTTGTTTACCTTTTTCTAATCTATATCGTTTATAATCAGGACAACAAAAGCTACACGAAATACATCATTAAGTGCACACATTTTCCATACATCGCCAAAATAAGGCAATAACCCTACATAAAGAAAAATCACACAAAGGCACCACCTTTCACAAACTCAGTAAAAGCCAAAGCCACCAAACCCAGCATTGCAAACCTCCCATACCAGAGCTCAGCATCAGACGTCATCAATCCACCGGACTTTGATTCCACGGTTACACCTCTGAACATCGGAATCAGCGATGCCAATGACAGCAAAGTGGTGGTGCCTAAAAACAACGGGATGCCACCATTCTGCACTTGCGAAAATATATCTTGTCCGTTGGATAGTTCCACTCCCATCGCCGCCACAAACCCAATCATCGCCAGCCGTCCATTTATTCTTTCCGGTGCCAACCCAGTGAAGGCTAACACATCGGAGAAGCTTGTGCTCACCTGATCAAAAATAGTTGTTAGAAATTAATGACACCAGGGTACTAGTTCTTTATGTAAAATTCTAAGCGTAAGTTGTGATTATAGTCTCTTAATTATAGGAGTTTGGTAAAATTGGTCCTATGTAAAAATCCCTGGATTAAGGTCAATTCACAGCCAGAATTTGGATTGTTTACCAACATTTAACTAGCAATTATATCAACAAAATAAATATATAAAATCATCAAATTGGAGAAATCTAAAGTTTTTGTTTTCACATTCATCTCAAGTGAGCTCTATCAGGAAAATTGAAAAGTCTGGAAATTGAAGACTAAATCTGAGAACATTTTATAAAAATAAATAAATAAAGAGTGGTTTTGCCATGCATGTTAAAAAGGACTCAATTAGCCACAAACCTATAGTTAATAATTAGAGCAAGATTGCAATTTACCCAAATTTTAGAAGATAAATATACAGTACTGAGCAAAAATAGGAAAAAAAAAAAATCTGGGTAGTGTTTATTTTATGAACCCACAAGAGTGCTACTACTGAATACTGATAGTTATGACTTTTAAACTTTAGATCTAAGAATTTTATACGTTAATTTTGGAGGCTGTAAAAAAATCATTCAACAAAATATTTAAAAAATAAATAAATTAATAAATATATACCTTGGGCTTTGGAGGAGGGGTTGGCTTGGGAAGAGCTTTGGCTTTGGGAAGCGCTTAGGCTTGCTCTTTGACCTCCTCTTCCTGTTAGATCAAGAAGATTTAAAAATAAATAAATAATACTAATACTACTACTAATAATATGCTTTACCCTGAAATAGAATTACATGTATAAATAATGAAACCCAGGAATTAAAAATAAAAATAAAATTACGAAAACCTCCAAGCTTCTTTCATGGCGCGCAATGTTACGAAAGATTCCCCATCATTCGAAAGATAGACGGAGAGCTTATCTGGCGGATAGTCAAGCGCCATAGCCGATATAACTGGTAAGTGATTTTCGCCATAGCTGGATAGTCGAGCGCCATAACTATAAGGTACTTTCTAATTACTACAAACATTTTAGACAATAAATAAAATTCACACTTCTATTAGTTACAAAGAAAGTTCAGACAAGTTAAAACTATAAGAAAAGTAAAGTGTACGTTCACTTAAAATGCAATATAATACAGGGAGCATCAAGTTATGAGCATCATCCATCACATTCTCTTGTACCAATCATATATATGAAAGATATTTTCCAAGCAAAAATCTCACCACAATTCTTTACCTTTACCCCAAGAGAACTCAAATCTAATCAATGCAACAAACTGCAAACCCATACTCTCTAGACCCTTTTCAAAATTTGCAAACAAATTTTTTGCAAGCATCAACACAAAAACTCCTTCATCCTAGTTGCACAAAGCTCGTATCAAAATTCTTGTACACACTAAATAATTGATGCTTTTAAATAACTTTAATAGCCCATTGGATATCATAAACTTGCTATTATAATACCGAAATTATAATTCACAATTATAATGAAGTGAGAGAACGCAACCAGGATTCGTTTGTGTAATTAAAATCGGGAGTCCATTTAAAAACACGAGAGGTGAAACGATCCACAATATATTCAATAATCTAGCAAAGAAATCGTGAGTACTAAAAGTGATTGAAACATGATGAGCGTCAACGAATTGCACAACACAGCTTGGAAATCAATTTTGGGTAGGGTTGGAGCTGATTACCTAGCTGCTTGGTTTACCATAGGTGGATTTTCATTCCATGATGGACTTGACTTCCCAAATGTCCCTAACGATGTGTGTGGTGGCTGGTGCATAGGATTTAGTCGGAACGAGTGCCGTCGGGGCTATTAAGGTTGTCGGGTCATAAATCAGGCCTCAAACGGGTGCTGCGGGCTCCATATGGTCAGTGTGGGCACTCACAGGGGGTCGACGAAATTGGGGATTTTCCAACAACCATAGCAGCGGCCATTTCTTTCTCATCGAGAGAAAATTGAACAGGGCTAGCCAAACTCAAGAAAGGAGAAACATTGGTACCTTCAATTGGTTCAATTCAAGTGTCCAATTCATGAAGAAATGCGATAATTTCCCCTTCTTCAAGAAAAAAGGGATCGTGGGTGCCAATTTTTGAATCGCCAGAAATTGGAGCAGTTGACATGAAATTAGTACCAGGGAGAGAATCATCGCCATAAGAAGGATCTGGTGGAGGGTTCAAATTATCCGGAGTGATTTCGCCGATTTTTGCCAAGAGGGGATCGAGAGCAGAAATTCGGAAGTTTCTTAAAAATTGGGGACTGACGCGAGGTAATTGGTACCGAGAGTGTTGGAATTTACATCCCCACCATATGAAGGTGCTGGTGGTGGGTTCAATTTAGCCAGAATAACGTCATTGGAGGAGCACACGCAAGAGTTTGGGAGATGGGGTTCGAAATATTTGGCAGAATGGTTTGAGGATATAGGGCTTGTTTGGAAAGGAGATAAGGTTCTTTAATGCAGATCGTCGGATGAGACACAGATCAACGGTTGCAACAACTTGTTTGAGCAAGATGAGGATCGGTGACATGGCAGACTGTACAGACTGTGGATTCTACGGCGGCTCCACTGGAGCCGCC
>BMAC01000061.1:616546-628033 GCA_014905375.1 Phtheirospermum japonicum | reverse complement strand
TTGTGATTGTGAGGCACTCGATAAGATCGTACCATTATGTAGTTGATTAAAGCCTATTTTGATGTTTTCCAATTTTCTTTAATTGAGTTATTCTTTAAATAAACAATCAAATATCATTGAAATTGCTTTAAACAGTTAGTAGATTGGCAATAATGCAAACTCAATTGAAAAAATTAGATTTCATAAAAATATTTTATCAAATGAATTTATCAAACATACAAAAGTAGAATTAATGTAAATAAAAATTAATAAATGTAAAAAATTGTTGTTCAAAATATCTCGCACTAGTAAAATTGATTTCGGAAGGGTCATTAATTTTCATGAAAGTTCATCGACTCTACCTGAATAACAACGCGATTAGACTTTCGCACGGATACAAAACCAAACCAAATACACTTAGTAAGTATATAAAACTCCACTTATTAAAGGAACTATGGAGGATACACGATCTCATTAAGATGATATAGATGAAAAGAGCAATTAATTAGGTGCACTCGTTTCCTTATATATGATATATGTATGTTTTGTGTTATGCTATATGAATGTTTTTGTGTGCTTAAAAGTTGTGTGATGGTATATGCATATTATGTGTGATATATATACAGTGGTGGGTTCCAATGAGGACCCTTCCTTATTTGCGAACCAGCGAACTATTATTTTTATTATATAATCACAGTGTGTTATTAATATTTTAGTTATATATATACACAGCATTGTTTTTATATATAATCTTAATACTTTTAATCAAATAAGAAAATATACAAAAAAATTTGATTCATCTTAATTAGATATAAGACCCATAATTGACTTTAGCTTCACAAATAAGGACATGTTTCTCATATATATACATATATATATATATATATATATATATATATATATATATATATTATCATACAAAATATAATTATACCATCACACAAGAATCAGGTGCACCGTGTCATCTGAACAAAAGTAAATAAGTGAGTAAATAAAAATATAATAATAATAATAATAATAATAATAATAATAATTGTTCCCATCTTCATCCTGAATAGAAGATGGGGAAAGAAAAATGGATAACGAAGTTTTTGAAAAAGAAGGTAATATGATCTTGTAGTACTTGGATTATTAATTAACAGAATTGAGCAGAAAAATTCCTATTAAAGCCCAATATATAATATGCTCGATTGTGATTATATTCAATTTTATTCATTTTGAACAGGCTGCATCAATTTAATTACGTCATTTCCTAAATAAACTGAATTGGCCAGAAAAATTTCCATGTAAAGCTCAAAAAAAGTATGCTGACAATCTTATGCTGAAAAGGACATGAAATGTTCAGAAAATATGAGGTTATAAATTGTAGCTGGTGCAGGTCTTCAAATCCATCCATTAGAGCAAGAACACACATATATAGAAAATTAAAAATCGATAAGAAAAAAAAAATCTTGTAGATGGGTTCAAAATGGTTTTCTCCGTGCATTTTTCATATCATGTTGTGTCTATTCATTTGGAGCACTAACATTAATTGTCAAACCACTAATTTCGAGGTGAACGAGAATGCTAGCAATGAGGTACATAATAATGCATGCGTTAGGTTTCACTAAGACACCTCTACTTTTTAAAACACTTGTATAACATTTTCATGAACATTTAGAAAAGGAATTAAATGACATCATTCATAATAACACGCGAACATATATATGTATGATGTAGGATTTTGTGAATGCATGGAAGAAAGCTTGTCAGACGAGTGGAGGCGTGTTTACGGTGCAACCGGGAAAATACGTAGTGAGTGGCTCACTACTATTTGCAGGGCCATGCAACGGCAAAACAACGGTCACTATCAGTGGAGACTTGATAGCCTCCAACGAAGTTTCACTTCCAACGGGCTATTGGATTGCGTTCGAATACGTGAATGACTTAACAATCAACGGCAAAGGCACATTGGACGGAAACGGACCCTCGGTTTGGGGGCGCAGCCAAGGCATAACTGTGAGTCTAATCTTTTATTTTCAAAATTTTGTCAACCTTATGTTAAATTACTAACTATTGAAACTAATATTTGAAATTGCAGTCGTTAAGTCTCTTCAGGTTAACAAATGCCCAGATCGAAGACATAAATTTAAAAAACAGCAAGAATTTCCACATTAAACTCGACGGCTCTCAGGATGTGACGTTCTACCACTTGAATATATATGCCCCCGGCAACAGCCCCAACACGGACGGGATCCACATGGGACGCTCCAGCAACATCAGGGTCCTCAACTCCGTGATAGCCACGGGCGACGACTGCATATCCATCGGGCCCGGAACGTCGAATGTCAACATTACCGGGATTTTCTGTGGGCCCGGCCACGGGATCAGCATCGGAAGCCTGGGAGGAACCAAAGGAGATCAGGATGTGAGTTCGATAACCGTCAAGAACTGCACTCTGACCGACACCCTTAACGGCCTCAGGATCAAGTCATTCGCGCCTTCTGAGCCACTCACTGTGTCCACCATCTCATATCAGCAGATTATAATGAAAAATGTTGAGATTCCAATCTATCTCGATCAGCACTATTGCCCCAGCAAGAGGTGCCCAGAGGTATATATATAACACGGTCGAATTTGTTTCGTTCAAGTAATTGCACTTTATAATAATGTTTCTAATTATATGGTCAGGCGGATTCGAGTGTCCAGATCAAGGGTGTTACATTCATAGATGTGCGAGGCAGCTCAGGGATGTCAATTGCAGCAAATCTCGATTGTAGCCGGATCAAGCCGTGCCAGGACATACAATTCAGTGGTGTTAACATTAATTTTAAAGGCCAATCCACAATCGCAGCATGCTCTAATGCCGACACCAAATTTATAGGACCGAATCAGGTTCCTTCTAAATGTTCAGCACCTGCTCTGATATTGGAAAACAAATTAGACGATTCCTATTATTAGTAGCAGATTGATCATGATCATTATCAGTCCTTTTTTTTTTCCTTTGTATTTTCACTCGGCTCGCTCGCCCGCGAGTATAGGTAGTGTAATTGACTGCAAAAGGTGCAATGCCACATTGTTTTATCAATAAAAGTCATTACCAATATGTTCAGATTTTCTGAGGTTTGATTTTTATTTTTTTTGTTTCGTATTAATATTGTATTGAAATATGTTTAATTGAATCATGTGGTATCGATTGTTCTCAAAAAGAAAAGAAAAGAAAAAGAAATCATCCCTTATATATAGGAAAAATGAAAATTTTCATCTTTTAAGATGGCCTAATTTGACATTTAGTCCATTTTTTTGGTATGTTTTCAATTTCGTTTGTTTTCTTTTAAAATTTCTGCAATTTCGTTCGATTATCGCCGGAAAAACTCAATTTCACCGAACTTTGCTTATTTTTAAAAGTTTATTTTTAATGCGAGGACAATGGTTAGACAAAAACACACATACATATATTAAAATGACTATTTTCATATCTAAACAGAAAAGATAGATATGAAACCATAAAGTGCAGGGATTCATTTGGTACAGTTAAAAAGCAAAGAAAGATAAAATGATAAAGATTGGGGGCTGTGAGCATTTATTAAAACCCAAATCTGCCTTGCAAAGGCCACGTAGATATTCTTGGGATGGCACATTCACCACCAAAGCTCAATTATATATTTTCATCTAAATCATTCAAACCATGTACAACCATCCACGCTTCCACCCACGCATGAAATTACTCATCCAAATACTTCCTACAATGAATTAATAAATATTTTTTTTTATAAAGATTATAGAGTACTTAAATAGATTTTTTCTAATTTTCACTTTCATGTAACACGTTTACAAAAAATAAACAAAAACGTATGGTTGTGGTCAAAACTTACATATAAATATAATAGTCAGATTATTCATTTTCTAAGATTGGTGCTCAATAATTATGGGGCATTGACCGTATGCTCCATAGGTAAATATATCATCCCAAATAGTCCATTGATATTTTAACTTACCATTTAATACAAAAGACTACACAAGATTACTAATTTAACATTATTTACCAATTTTCTTGTTCAATATTTTATTTTTTTCAAGTTTAATTAAACCAAAATTCATATTATTTTATATCCATACTACTTCATATTAATTTCATTCTACAAAATTCATACTATTTCATATTAATTTCATACTACAAAATCCATACTACTTTATATTAATTTCATACTACACGCCGCCGTCCATACTACGTCATATTAATTTCATACTACAAAATCCACACTATTTCATATTAATTTCATACTTCATTTGCCGCCGCTAGTAGAATCTCATACAAATCATAAAATTTTATACTAGTATTCCTTTACAATTTCAGAATTACATACTTCTAGTCACTTGCAAAACAAAATTTAATACTATTCATTTAAAGGCTTTGATAAAACAAAGATTGTTATCTCAAATTTATTTAACAAAATTAACTGCTTTACGTGCAAGAAAATGAGAATTTTCTGGTCAGCAATTATTCGAGCAACATAAAAACATACTGCAAGTTGCAACCAGAAGGGAACTTACACACAAATGTCGATGTGCAATTTGTACAAAAAGGAACACTATGCAAATGTTAATGTATTTATAATTTGAAAAATACCCCCGTATAGCAGGGTAAACCTCATGAATAATTTCGTAATTAACACTAATTAAATAACGAGATCGAACGAAAGTATTTTCTCAAAATAAAAAAAAAGAAGAAGAAGAAGAATAAGGAAAAGAAGAAGATCGAACAAAAGCGTAGAAATTAAACAAGTCGAGCCATCCGACAAATAGGTTCATATAAAAAAATCCGCATACAGACCCCATAAATGCAAACATATTCATAGAAAACCACCTATTACTCATTGAAGAGTATAGCTAAAGGTTACACAAATATTCTAGACAATTACTGGTCATACAATAAATCCCAACAAATCAAACAACAACAGTATTAATTTGCCTACTCCATGTATAGGCATCCATCCTCTAATCGATAACAAGAAATTAAAAAACAAAACAATTGTAGAAACAAATGCTAATCAAATCAGAAAATTTTTGTGCACGGTTGTTTAGGTTTTGGCAGCGGAAATTTTTTTGGCCAGTGTGAAGGAGAGAATGGGGTAAGTTAAATAAATAGTAAAATAGAAAATGCGTGAAAAAGAGAAGAGGGGGTATTGTAGACAATTTATATCATAATTTTTGATTGAATGGTAAATATTTGACTTAAATGGGATGAATTTTAATTAAGTGATTATATGGTAATTAAATGAGATTAATGTGTATCAAATGGAAATTTCCCCAATAATTATTTATTAAAGGAAAAATCAACATTAAATAAACTAAAGTGATTATTAATAATAACAAATTATTGTTATTAAACATATTTTATGCGCACACACAGAAAAAAAAAGGAAAAAAAGAAAGAAAGCATAAAGAAATATGAAAATTGTTATTTGTAATAGAAATTGGCATAATATAGCACCAATAATAGTTATCAAACAAAACCAAACAAAAATAAAATAAAATAGAGCATCATCCCCATAATAAAAACAATCAACACATTATTATAAAAACAAACCATCATACATTACAAAAGGTAAAATAACAAATAAATACTTACTGAGAAAATCAGCTACAAATAACAATCCTAATTTCAACTCTCACGTATAGCATACAGTGCCTTGAACCAAACATCATCCGTTAATCTAAATTTAGTCATTACCTAATTCCACAAAACAACACACTCCAAAGGCTCCAGAAAATTAGACCAAACTACACTGTTCAATTTGTCTCTATATAGAGTATCTTTCTTCAAATGAGCAGGCACATTCTCGGATACCTTAATCATACCGAAAGTTACAAATTCCACGTATAAAACTTAAGGCGGGACCAACATTAAAAAAGCTTATCTTATGGGACTGTGTTGAGGAATTTATTCTTGGCAATAATTCCTATTTTGTTATTTGCCTTTCTTGGGCACAAAATAAGTTAGGAAACTAGATTTAGGACAATATTAACTTTCCTAGTTTATGTACAAGACTTTAATTATTCCTAGATTGTGTTTAGGATTTGTTTTTAGGATTTTACCAAGTTTAGGATTCTTGGTTGTCTATTTAAGACACAAGAATTTCTAATACTTGGACACGGTTTTTAGAGAGCATCGACGCACGGAATTATTAAGAGAAGGACGCATGACGCAAGACGCAAGGAAGGTAGAACACGAAGAATTACTTGGAGCCAATCCGACAACAAGTATTTAGTATCAAGTTTCTTGATATTTAGTTTTCATATATTACTTTATATTTTGTATTGAAAGTGAAGTGAAAGTAATATAGTTTTCGGGTTTGTACACCCAAGTTCACAAGTATTTACTTGTGAACTGAGTTTGTTAAATTGTGTTCTAGTATTTTAATTCCCACTGCATAAATTTAATTTACTCTAGTCGATGTTGTTAACTAATGTTGGTAACATTGATTAACAACATCGTGAATCTGAGAATTATTCTTATATCCATAGACCTTCTAATTTTACAATTGGCATCTAGAGCGGGTTACTTAACCTTTTAAGTATTGATTCTTATTTTTAGGTGCTATGGATGCTCAAGTCAACCCGAGGCCTTTAGTCCTTAATGGTGAGAATTACTCTCTCTGGAAACAGAGAATGAGGTGGCACTTGAAAAGTATGGATGAACGTGTTTGGAAAACCGTCCTTGTTGAATGGGAAAATCCACGTGTCACGGATGGCGAGGGCAATGCTGTTCCCAAGAGAGAGGAAGATTGGACTACTGACGAAGCTGCTGCTGCAAATTTGAACTCTAAATACATCAACGCCTTGTGTGGCTATGTAGATGCAAGCTACTATCGAATCATCAAGAATTGCGAGTCTGCAAAGAATGCATGGGACGCACTCCAAAGGGTGTGTGAAGGAACATCAAGCGTAAAGAAATCCAGACTAAGAATGCTCTTGTCCACATTCGAGGCTATGAGAATGAATGAGAAAGAATCGATCATGGACTACTCTGTGAGATTGTCAGAAATAACAGAGGAGTGCAGAGAGTTAGGTGAGCCCATAACTAATTCACGTCTTGTAGAAAAATTGCTAAGATCCATTACGAAGAATTATAGCATGAAGGTGGTGGCAATAGAAGAATTCAAGGATGTTGATAACATCGATTTCAACACCTTAGTTGAAAACCTCAAGCAATACGAGATGGAACACGTCACCTCTAACTCGAAAGAGAAGAATGTTGCTTATTCTTCTGATTCAATTGCAGTAGGTGATGAAGATGACGAGGAATTCGGTTTTAATGGGATTATTAAAAGGATGGAGTCGACTACTCTCGAAGAAGATGAACTGGCCCTTGTAACTCAACGCTTCAACAAATTCTTGAAGAAGAAGAACAATTCTGGAAACTCAAATACAAGGAACAGGACACAGACATTCACTCCAAAGTTTACTGGACGTACTCTTCCACAATCTCAGTCCACAAATTCAAATTCCAATGTGTCAAGTTCTACAAAACCTCTCAACAAGATACAATGCCACGAATGTAAAGGTTGGGGACATTTCAAGAACGAGTGTCCTAACACTCTTAGAAAGAAAAGCATGGTCGCTACGGATTTCACCGAAGATGTTAATGATTCTGAGTCAACTGATTCCGTTCCAGCTTTATTTTTCCATGTTGTGTGGGACGATGATGTTCATGTTGGTTTGCTTGCAGATAACATCGTGTGCCTGAATGCCGAGACCACTGACTATTATGAGGAATACGAGCAGCTGAGTGATGACCACAAGAAATTGTTTGTCAGTTGGAGTAAACAGGTACTCAAAGCAAAAGATCTCGCAAAAGAAGTAGAGAAACTTACCAAGGAAAAGGAGGAACAGCTCGAAATTATTGTCCGGTTGGAAACATCTCTCACTAAGAAGGATGCCGAGCTTGAAAAGATTAGGAATGAACTGACCACTGTTCGAGGAACCATTTCAAATCTAAACAAAGGTAAGGCGAAGCTTGATGAAATTTTGCAGGTTAGCTTCCCAGAGTCCTCTAAGCATGGAATAGGTTACAAGCCAAGTCAACCTACGCAAGTGTCGAGTCAAGAACGAAAATCTTCCAAACGCCACAAGAGTAGGAGGAGACATTTCGTGTGTCATCATTGTGGAAAACCAGGGCACATTCGGCCCTTTTGCTGGAAGATCATTGGCGAGAGAAGACATTTTCAGAGAAATGTATCTGTGAAGTCCAATGTTGGTAACTGCGCTACCAACATCAATACCAACATCAGATACAAACAAGTGTGGGTCAAGAAAAACAGCGTCAAGTGCAATATGATTCATACCTCCCTGAAGTCTCTTGTCCCTGGAGCCTGGTATTTTGATAGTGGTTGCTCGAAGCATATGACAGGCTCAGAAGAATTGCTTTCCAACATTGTCAGATTTAGACGTGGAAAAGTGAATCAGAAGAATTGCTTTCCAACATTGTCAGATTTAGAGGTGGAAAAGTGAAGTATGGAGGAGGCGCAAATAGCCAAATCGTTGGCCAAGGGACTCTCCATGTTCCTGGCATTGTAACACTGGAAAATGTGCTGCTAGTAGAAGGACTTACCACAAATTTGATCAGGATAAGTCAATTGTGCGACGGAGGGTTCAGCGTTAAATTCAACCGTGAAAAGTGTGAAGTGTATGAGGAGAATGGATCGTGTATTCTCACCGAGAAAAGAACTTCAGATAATTTCTACCAAATTCATAGTGATGCTTTTTGCAGGTTGTCCCAATTTAGTGATGCAGAACTATGGCATCAAAAGTTTGGACATGTAAATTACAAGATGATGGACAGGTTGGCAAAGGAAGAAGCTGTGACGGGGCTGCCTAAGCTCAACACCAAGATCATTCCGGTGTGCGAGGCATGCCAAAAAGGGAAACAGGTCAAGGTGCCTCATCCAGTCCAACAAAGTCTCACTACATCATCTTGCTTTGAATTGCTTCACATGGATCTCATGGGACCACTTGAGCTTGAGAGCCTTGGTGGTAAGAGGTATGTTCTCTTAATTGTTGATGATTTTTGTAGGTTTACTTGGGTAGAGTTTCTAAAAGAAAAATCCGAAACGTTTGAGGCTTTCAAAAAACTTGCAAAGAAGCTATGTGTAAGGTTTAATGTGAAAATTGGTAGGATTAGAACTGATCATGGAAAGGAATTTGAAAACGCATCTTTTCTAAAATACTGCACTTCTGAGGGTATTAGTCATGAATTTTTTTCTCCAATTACCCCACAACAAAATGGCATAGCAGAACGTAAAAATAGAACTCTAGCAGAGATGACTAGAACTATGCTCATTTCTAATGGGATAGCTAAACGATTTTGGGCTGAAGCAATGAACACTGCATGTCATATCACAAATAGGGCTTATTTTAGACCAGGTTCATGTGCAACTCCCTACGAATTGTTGATTGGGAAGAAACCAAACTTGAGTTATTTTCATGTTTTTGGATGTATTTGCTATGTGCTTAACGATAGAAATCATCTTGCTAAACTTGACTCAAAAAGTGATAAATGCATTTTCATGGGCTATTCCCAAAATAGCCATGCATATAGGTTGTTTAACCTTCGAACTCAAAGTATGTTTGAGTCAGTAAATGTCAAGTTTGATGATTTAACAAGCGGAGTCAATCCTGTCGAGGATAATGATCTGGTTTATGATGAAAACCCTCAAGGTGGTGTCACTCCTACTTCAGTTGATGGTGCAGGTATTGAGAACAAAGATGCAGCTGCTGAATTAAGAGATTTGAGTGATGTTGATAACCATGTTGATACTGGGATACCAACATCGGTACCAACATCGAGTCAAGTTGCAGAATCTGATTCTGATTCAGAGGAAGGAGATCCAGCAAATCCCATTGATCTTCATTAGAGGGACATTCCATCCAGAATCCAGAAAAACCACCCTGTGGGACAAATCATTGGTGATATGGATGAAAGAAGTACATGACGAAGATAAATAAATTTCAAGGAAATGGTCAGGTATGTATGTTTGTCTACTAATTGTTCTAAGATTCGTGAGTCTTTGTACCTTTCTGAAATAGAGCCCAAGCGTGTGGAGGATGCACTCAAGGATGAGTTCTGGGTACGGGCTATGCAAGAGGAGCTGGACCAATTCGCCAAGAATGATGTGTGGGATCTTGTTCCACGGCCAGAAAGTGCTCACGTGACAGGGACCAAGTGGATATTCAAGAACAAGACTGATGAAGCAGGGAACATTGTTAGGAATAAAGCTCGACTTGTCGCACAAGGGTATACGCAAATTGAAGGAATTGATTTTGATGAGACATTTGCCCCTGTTGCTCGAATTGAGTCAGTAAGACTTTTGCTTTCTGTTGCTTGTTATATGAAAATTTTGTTGCATCAAATGGACATTAAGAGTGCCTTTTTGAATGGGGTATAAGTGAAGAAGTATATGTTGAGCAGCCTAAAGGATTTGTGAATCCTCAAAAACCTGATTTTGTTTTAAAATTGAAAAAGGCACTTTATGGTTTAAAACAAGCTCCTAGAGCTTGGTATGAAAGGCTAACTCAACATTTTCTTTATTTGAACTTTAGACGAGGGGAAGTTGATAAAACTTTGTTTCTTATTAAATCCAAAAAGCACATCTTAATTGTCCAAATTTATGTAGACGATATTATTTTTGGATCCACTAACGAGCAGATGGTCAAGGAGTTTGTCACTCGAATGTCTGATACGTTCGAAATGAGTATGGAAGGTAACATCTCGTACTTCCTTGGTTTACAAATTAAATAGCTTGATGACGGTATTTTTCTTTTCCAGACTAAATATGCTAAGAACTTAGTCAAAAAGTTTAGGTTAGAGGATGAAACTGTTAACAAAACGCCGCTGGGCAAAACTGCAAAGCTGACCAGAGACGATGTTGGTAAGGGTGTTGATAACACCATGTACAGGAGTATGATAGGAAGTCTGTTTTATTTGACAGCAAGTAGACCAGATATTATGTATAGTGTGTGCTTATGTGCTAGATATCAGTCTAATCCAAAAGAGTCACACTTGAAAGCGGTTAAAAGAATTATTAGGTACATTGCTGGTACAACTGAACTAGGTGTGTGGTATACTAAAGATACTGGTACTGAACTTTTAGGTTTCACTGATTCGGACTGGGCTGGGGATGTAGTAGATAGGAAGAGTACTACTGGAGGATYTTTTTTTCTGGGTAATAATCTAATTTCTTGGTACAGCAAAAAGCAAAATTGTATTTCTCTGTCTACAGCTGAAGCCGAGTACATTGCAGTTGGAAGTGCGTGCACACAATTACTGTGGATGAACCAAATGATTGAAGACTACGGTCTGCACAGTAGTATCTTGACGGTGTTGTGTGATAATTCCAATGCCATTGACATCTCCAAAAATCCAGTCCAGCATTCTCGAATCAAACACATTGACATAAGGTACCACTTTATTCGAGACCTAGTTGAGAGGAAGATTGTTAGCCTTGAACATATTGGAACTGATAATCA
>BMAC01000061.1:578976-612516 GCA_014905375.1 Phtheirospermum japonicum | reverse complement strand
TTGCGACGGAGACGACAGGCGAGGCCCGGAACGGAGCGGCGGCAGGCGGTCGTCGGGGAGCGGGCGAAGTGGCCGGCTTTCGGGGGCATCGCTTTTGACAGAAGCAACGACCTCATAGCTGCACGGCGGCGAGTAGTCCTCGGTTGCAGCGATTCCAGCTCGATAGGCCAGCTGCGCGGAGACTGGCGCGCTGGCGGCGATCTTCGGCGACGGCAGCGAAGGTGCAGCAATGGCGCGACGACACCGGCGGTGTCGAGGAAACTCCGGCGATGAGGCACTGTTTCTCGGCTGTGGCAAGGAGGTGCTAGACCTCTCCGGCAGTGAAAGCTGCCTTCAAGAGCGGCACGGCGGAGGTGGGTGCGATGCGGAGCAGGCTGTCACGTTCACGACAACGGCGACGGCGGCGGTTCGACGGCAATTCGGAACGACGGTGGCTGCGGCAACATCGTGACGTCGGCGATCCGGTGAATTGGTGTCACACACCCGTATAACCCGACCTTCTCGCGCGACGAAGCGCTAGATACGTCGAGAGCTTCGAGAACGACAGAGAAAAGGAATCCGAACAATTCGGCAGCGGCGGCCGGCAGCGGCGGGGCTGTAGACGGATGGCTGGGGAGAAGGTTGGTGGGCTAGGGCAAAACCTTTTCTTCCGAAAAAAATTCGTCTCTCTTCTTAAAAAACCGTGTGTTGGGTCCTTCTTGTTTTCAAAAACCTTCTTTCTTTTCTTATTTCATTGTTTTTTTTTTATTATTTAAAACAAGCCCAAGCCCAATGGGCTCAAAGAATGTTGGGCCAAATTAAAAAACAAAACCAAAACCTTTAATTTAAATGGCACCGGCCCAATAACTTTAAAGGGGCTTATTGGGCCGAACCAATTTTAAAATTAAATAGCCCATTGGAAATTAAAACATTTCTCACAAACGATAATTCCGAAAAATATAACAATTATATTTTCGCGGTCCAGAATAACTTTCTCGTATTTTTCTCAATTCATAATCACAATTATGAACCTTAGATTCAATCATATTGACATCTAACTATGCTAAAATTAACAATTAATTTCTAGCTATCGTTTTCAATAATCAGGAAAACACGTGGTGTGACCCTCAATGGTTCAGGTGTAAGCTAGCCGTGGGTTCACAACACATTGTGATTCGAACAACATATTGTTCTTATATGAACTCGTCCCTTAGAGTCCCTGATTAAATAAAACTCATTTTACTTAATCACTGGTCAAACCAGAACCCAAACGAATTATGAGAGGCGCCTAGCAACTACGCATCATAATTCCCTAGATACAAATGAAGTGCCTGCAAGAACCTTGTGATATAGCTTATATGTACAGTACGATCCCTTCGCGATCTATGTCCCGATTGAACAAGAGGTATTGGTTCATCGAGGACCTCTTTCTAGTTCAATAACTGTGTGTACGTTCTAGGTTCAAGATAATCCGTTCGTGTGTGACTTAGAGAAACACATTTCTCTAAACACCCCACTATCAGCTCTGGCCCAGAGACTCCGAGGATTTATCAAACCATCAGAACACACAGGGACATCCATGACTTATCATGCGTCCGAATCCCCTACTACCATGCACAGACTTCCCACTAGATTCCCGACTATGTGAACGTTGCCCCTTTTTGATCGGCCTCCAAAGAGACCACAGAGACAGGTCACAACATAGCCTGTCCTCTAGTGAAGTCACGGTGAGGTCTGGGTCTTAAGGATTAATGTTGTACGCTATACCATAGAAATCATCTACTCGATGAGTGGGAACCACTTAGAGATTTCTAGGCGAGGGAGTTCAGTGAACTCATCTTATGAGCACCTACTTATGTATGTCGATGTCCAGACACCGTGACCGATGAGATGCGGTCCACATACACTAAGTACTAGTCTTAATGGGAAAGGCCTGTATCCTCATTTTGGCGTAACCCTTTGACTAGGAACAAGTTCGACGAGTTACATTACGTGCTGGATTATCTCACGGTTCTGCTAGACCAATTCACCGTAATAAAATAACTTCATCAGGACCATACCTATGCATCTAGCATGGGATAAAAGATATGGAATGCCAATATGTATAAAAGATATTATTACGAATAAAAAACGATTGTATTACAAGAGAATATTCAGACTACAGCCATAAGTTGGCTTGTTGGTCACCTTATTCTAACAGTTTGATACTTATCAATCTCGCCACACGATTGCCGAGAGGAGAGTGCCGATTGATTTGTTTGAGCGCCACAATTTGATAGCCTACCTCCGATTTCACGGTATGTATTCCACAGTCTCTACTGCCGTACCATTTGTAAGGGACATAGATCTTGAGTTCTATGCGAACATGTTGCCCTCGATTGTTGATTTGAGCTCTGTGAACTATGGCAAAGTTTTTGTGCGTGGTAGTGTTTTTGCTTTCACCCCTGATTTGATTGATGAGTTATTTGGGACTGAACCGTTTCGGGGTGTGTCTAATGTGGATGATATGGATGAGGTTGTGTCTTTCTTATCTGGTGGTATGGTGCACTCCTGGTTTGAGCAATTGCCGAGCACTAGGCTCTCGTCTCTCTATTCCATTATGCACAAAGTGGCTCTTTGCAACTGGGTCCCTTCCAAGAACACCACTTGTGTGACTCGGCCTCAAGCCCAGTTTTTGTTTAAGCTTGGGAAGGGTATTAAGTTCAGTTTCGGGCACCATGTTTTTGATATTGTGACTAAGTTTGCCACATCAAGGTCTGCCGCCTCGTTGTGTTTTCCCTCTCTTATTTTCAGCTTGTTGAAGAACCAAGGTCTGACGCTTCTCCCAGATGATGTGCTCACTGGTGATGCAGATTGGTTTGCTTTCCGAGGCCAACATACTACTGGTGCTAGGGTGATCTATTTTCCTTGGCAGGCTCCAGTCCAAGTTGATGTTGATAGTGATGTTGGGAGTGCTGATCCCAACATGGTTCGTGTTTTTGCGCAGCTCCTGCGTGCGCATGTTGCCTCCATTGACTTGCAAATTTCTAAGCTTCAGGCGCTCCGCACCTCACTTTTGGAGGCCCTTTCCCTTTCTGGTCAAAAAGGGGGAGAGGACGACGCGGACATAGGGGGAGACAATGCTGATGGAGAAGATATTGCTGATATTGCCGAGAATGAGACTGCTGCTGCTGCCACTGCTGCTGAAGATGCTGTTGCTGCCGAAACCTTGGCAAGCCTTGCTCAAGAGAAGAGGCGTAAGCAAATTCGAGCGCGCAATAAGGATTTGAAGAAGATGATGAAACTGAGGGAGAAGAAGAAGAGGAAGAAGAGTGGAGAAGGAACTTCGACATCCCCTCGACGGTCGAAGAGGGTTCGAAGTCAATAAGTTCCTTTATTCTGTTTTTTTTGTGAAGTATTGATTATTTTGAACAATGTTGGGTTGTAATGTTGGTTTGAATTCTAACAACATTGGGTATTTTATTTAGGGGGAGTTTTCTATCTTAGG
This sequence comes from Phtheirospermum japonicum, assembly GCA_014905375.1. NCBI lineage: Eukaryota > Viridiplantae > Streptophyta > Magnoliopsida > Lamiales > Orobanchaceae > Phtheirospermum > Phtheirospermum japonicum. The sequence continues at coordinate 609,050 of BMAC01000061.1, read as the reverse complement.
GGGAGTTAGTAATTTTATTTTCATTTGTGTTTGCGTCTTAGTGTTTTGTCCAGAAAGGCAAAAGGGGGAGATTGTTGAGGAATTTATTCTTGGCAATAATTCCTATTTTGTTATTTGCCTTTCTTGGGCACAAAATAAGTTAGGAAACTAGATTTAAGACAATATTAAGTTTCCTAGTTTATGTACAAGACTTTAATTATTTCTAAATTGTGTTTAGGATTTATTTATAGGATTTTACCAAGTTTAGGATTCTTGGTTGTCTATTTAAGACACAAGAATTCCTAATACTTGGACACGGTTTTTAGAGAGCATCGACGCACGGAATTCTTAAGAGAAGGACGCACGACGCAAGATGCAAGGAAGGTAGAACACGAAGAATTACTTGGAGCCAATGTTCGTGATAAACAAGATCTTTGAAGTTGCGTGACCGACGAAGAAGATCTTGCCAATCCGGCAACAAGTATTTAGTATCAAGTTTCTTGATATTTAGTTTTCATATATTACTTTATATTTTGTATTGAACGTGAAGTGAAAGTAATATAATTTTCGGGTTTGTACACCCAAGTTCACAAGTATTTACTTGTGAACTGAATTTGTTAAATCGTGTTCTAGTATTTTAATTTCCGCTGCATAAATTTAATTTACTCTGGTCGATGTTGTTAACTAATGTTGGTAACATTGATTAACAACATCGTGAATCTAAGAATTATTCTTATATCCATAAACCTTCTTATTTTACAGATTGAAATTGATTTCAATTCAATCCTATGGGACCAAAAATATATTTTCTCCAACACAATATACGTACCTACTACTACAACAGATCGCTGCTACCTTTCAAAGACAAAAAGAAATAAAGGAAGAAAAAATAGACTGTTGCTTCTATTGGTTTGTGCTGCTGCCATTTCGTATTTCTTAGAAGCTAATAATATAGCGAATATAACTCAATATAATAAAAGTCATAGAAGATCTAGGTTTAGCAAGGACTTGGCAAAATGAAAAATCGAGCAAACTTTTTAATGTGGTAATTTCATCAACATATCTTTAAAGTAAATCGCATTAGTTAAATTGCAATAAGAACAACTAAGTAATGTAAAGGAGGGAAATTTCATTTTTGGTACATTATGTTGGTTACTTTCCAAAAAAGGTACGTGATTGTAGTTTTGTAGAAACGCAGTTTTCAGATATGATGTTAGGTTTCGTGATAGACGTCACCAGACTTAACATCAACTGAATTTCAGAAATAGCAGCGAAAATAAATAAGTAAAACACAATAAATTAATTTTAGTTTGTAAGCAATCGTGCTTACAAACTTGGGTGTACAAATTCGAAAACTATATTACTTTTCAAACGTTCAAGACCAATTACAAAATAATAAAAAGTAATATACGAAAAATAACTTGTATCAAACAATTGATACACAAAATACTCGTCTCTTCTTCTTTAGTAGAATTCCTCCGTTGGTTACGCAACGTAGAGATCCTTCTAATTCTACAACAAAGCTCCGAGTTGTATCGTACGTCTTCTGCTTCAGAAATATCCTCACGCGTGTGTTCTTTTGCATCTTGGTGTTTCAATATATAACAAGACTCCAAGTCTTGTTAAACAAGTTGAAAACTATTTAAGGAAACTAAATAAACTCCTAGACTCCAACTAAGAAAGAAATCTAGAGTCCTAAAATACTTTGCGTCCTAAGAAAGGAAAACTACAAACAAGGAAATTATTGTTGAAAATAATATTCCCAACAATCTCCCCCTTTTGCCTTTCTGGACAAAACACCCATGACGCAACAAAAAATGTTCAATACTTGAAAACAAACTGACTCCCCCTAAATTTAACTCCCCCTAAATAAGTAATAATAGAAAAACAAATTGTTCCATAAACAACCAAACAGCAAAAGAATCCAAGGAAAGCATAAAAAGTTCCTAAACACCTCGAGCCTTCTTCGCCCGTCAAGAAGACGAAGATGTCCCTTCACCATCATCTTTCATTTTCCTCAGCTTCTTCTTCATTTTCCTCAAAAACCTATTTTTGAAGCGTATCTTCTTTCTCCTCTTCGCACTAGCCAAGCTTGCCAACACGGTGGCAGCCTCGGCATCAGAAACTCCAGTAGCATTTTCAGCACCATCCTCGTCATCATGTCTATCTCCCCCTTTTTGTTCAGAAATCAAAAGGGCCTCAAAGAGGGAACCCCTCAAAGCCAATAACTGAGCACGCTGACTATCAAGCTGGGCAATTTGGTTTTCAAGTAAGGCCACTTGAGCACGGACAACTGGAGCCATCAACTGAACCATGTTGCCACTGGTGACAGGACTCGCAGAGGTGTCACCACGGGCATCACCAACCTGAACAGGCGCACTCTAGGGCAAATCAACAATGCGGGCCCCAGAGAGGTGCTGGCTCCTCAAGGTGAACCACTCCACCTAACCAGTGAGGGTATCATCCGCGGAAGGCGTAAAGCCTTGGTTCTCCAAAATACTGTAAATCAAAGAGGGAAAACGGAGATAGGAGGAAGACTTAGAGGAGGCAAACCTTGTGACCATATCAAACACGAGCTGCCCAAGATTGAACTGGATCCCATTTCCAACTTTGAAAAGGAACTGAGCCTGAGTTCTGGTCAGCATAGTCGAGTTCTTTGAGGGCACCCAGTTGAAAATTGCCACCTTGTGCAGAACGGAGTAAAGCGAAGTCATCCTTGTGCTGGGCAACTGTTTGCGCCAAGTGGTGAGTAGCCCGCCAGACAAGAAACAAATAACCCTGTCCATGTCATCAACAGTGGAGTCACCCAGATAGGCCTCAGTCCCATAAGCCTCATTGATCAACTCAGGAGTGAAGGCGTAAATCTGTCCGCGTACATATAACTTCCCATAATTTGGGGAAGTATCTACTGCAACCGAGGGAAGAAGGTTGGCATAAAATTCCACAATGATATCCCGGACAAATGGCAGGGCGGTGGAGACCATCGAATATAGGCCCCTGTGGTCAAAGAAAGCAATCAAATTTTGGCGTTTGAACAATTCAACAGGGACACGCCTTTCATCAATCATGCCTCGGGCCTTGTAGACAGAGAAAAGTGCCTCAGCCTGGGTGGATAAAAATTTCTCAGAAAAAGGAACCAAATCCTCTATCTCCACCTCATCGGAGATGGGGGCAATGTCAGCATCCTCAAAGAGAGGAGATCCTGGAGCCGGAGGAGGTGAACCACATGCAGTATCAGACCTCGGATTGGAGGGAGCTACATCACCTGGAATGGGTGATGTTGGCTTTGGTGACAAATCACCAGTCCCATCATCTGCCTGCGGTACATTTTCAGCCAAGGCAGCACTGGACTTCTTCTTTCCTTTCTTCTTGGCAGCCTTCACAGAATTCACTAGGTGTACAAGAGGAAGCTCATCTAAGTCATCAGTAGATTGTTCAAGCACAGTGTCAAAAGTCAGAGAAGTTGGAGGCGTAGGCAAAACAAGAGGATAGGAACAATAGGATTAGCCGAGCTGGATACTTCACCAGTGAAGAAATCCACGATTTCATAAGGTGGGCTAGAATACTCAGTTCCTGTTGAACAAGGAGAGAACTTGATAGAAGACGGTGGGTTCTTCTTTTCTGCAAGCGAAACAGTCTGCTTTCGTCGTCCACGACCCTTTTTGGCAGCTGGGGAAGCAATTGAGGGCGCCGGAGCCGTGACAGTCGCCGGAGGCACAAACTCCTCGTCACCTGAGTCAGTGGCAATGGTAAAATCATCGGTGAGATTCATGTGCTCGATTGGCACATTGCGATGTGGCTTAGCTTTGCTTTTAGGGATCGCCGGCGGGACAACCCCAGGGGGAATATCTCTCAACTGCCGTGACCGCTTAAGGGTGGGATCACCGATGCGCCCAAAAACCTCGGCGATAAACGGAAGATTAGGAGGTTTTTTGACATCAATCTCATTGCCAGGTTGACCGGGAAAGACCTGGGCTGAAGGGGCGGCGTCAGTCGAGGCTGAAATCGGCGATATAGAGCTCGCCGAAGTGGAACCACTTGGTTCTTGAACAGCTGGTGATGGGTGTCGGGAAAAAGCAACACCTATCTCCTCGCGGATGTCCAGCCGACCAAATCTCGGCAATGTCAGAGCAACCTGTTCGCTGGAGCATGCAATTTCTGCCTGAAGTTCAGGAACCTAAGACCCTGAAGGAGAATTCGACATCCTACAAATCCCATAAATACACACCACACAGAGTAATAAAAACGAGAAATATTGAGAGGAATTAGAGTTTGAGAAGGAGTTCAATAGCACAAGAGAGAGAATTGGAGTGGGCTAAAACGGTAAGAAAAGCTGCCTTAAAGAAAATCTTACCGTTGTGAAGGAGAGAGAAACCACAAAAGAAGGAAATAGAATATTTAAAAAAAACTACCCCACTAAAAATACAACTAGGAAAAATTACCCCCGGTAATATATATTTTCCTAATAAAAAACCCACAATCCCTCAATACAAGGAACCATATCTCAAACTTAACTTCCCAAGAGTCTCACTAAAACAAACCACCAAAAAGAAACCGAATATTGCTGTGGATTAAACCATCACCATTTAAATATAAAGGGCACGTAGTAGGTGAAAAATACAACGGGAAATTAGTCTCATATTACCTCCCCAGCACTGCCGATCATAGCACCACTAGAACAACCAAATAACCACATTCTCAACAAAAATCAAGAGAAGTCAGAATATGAAATGAACAAGAGAAACAGAACACTCAGCAACGCAGGCAAATTCACAAAATATGAATGTCTTAGATTATGCCTAAAAAGAATGACCTAGAAAGATAAGAATTCACAAAAAGATTTTTAGAGATTTTGATCGGTGTTTCTTTTCATGACTGATGACATTGGTCCCAACATTGCAGAAGGCGAAGTCAATGAAAACAAACCCCTTAACCCAAGTTAACGACAACGTCAAAATCGCTCAATAAGGTAAAAATTAAAGATCGGACCTTTAGTCTTGATTTTCTTCATCTTTTTAAGATTTGAAGATAATAATTATATCTTTAGCAATTGTTGTTAACACCTTCTATTTTTGGACCTGGGAGAAAGCCAGTTTCTGCGGTAGAGTTTCACAATCACCAAATCAAAAGAGGTTAGTTCTTTTGTCATCACTTTTATTACACAACACGACCTTATTTCTCTTTAAATCAGACTCAATGCATTTGAATTATGTATGGAACAGAAATTAAAAATGCATGCAAAATATACAGATGTTATGACTGATGATAACTTAGGGTGTCATAACATCAAACACAACACGGACTAGACTATGCACATTCCGAGATCTCTTCTTAGACGAGAGAAGGTTTCAAGGTCTAATGCTTTTGTGAATATATCAGCGAGCTGGTTGTCTGTCCCTACATGTTCAAGACTTATTATCTTTCTCTCGACTAAGTCTCGGATGAAATGATACCTGATGTCAATGTGCTTTATACGGGAGTGCTGAATTGGATTTTTCGAGATGTCAATTGCGCTCGTATTGTCATATAGTACGGTCCAAATATTGCTATGGAGACCGTAGTCTTCAATCATCTGGTTCATCCAAAGAAGTTACGTACACGCACTTCCAGCTTCGATGTATTTAGCTTCGGCTGTAGACAAGGAAATACAGTTTTGTTTCTTGCTATACCAAGAGATCAAATTAATCCCCAAAAAGAAACAACTCCCTGTAGTACTTTTCCTATCAACTACATCCCCAGCCCAATCGGAGTCCGTATAACCTACCAATTCAGTGCATGTTTCTTTAGTGTACTATAACCCTAAATCACTAGTTCCCACCACATATCGAATTATTCTTTTAACAGCCTTCAAATGTGACTCCTTAGGGTTAGCTTGATATCTCTCACACAAGCACACACTATACATGATGCCTGGTCTGCTGGCAGTTAAATAAAGAAGACTACCAATCATGCTTCTATAAAGGGTGTTGTCAACACCAGACCCAACATCGTCTCTCGATATTTTCTTATCATTTCCCAGAGGCGTTCTCTTGGGTTTCTCACCTGCTAAACCAAATTTTTGAACCAGGTTCTTGGCATATTTGGTTTGTGAAAGAAAAACTCCATCATCAAGTTGTTTAATTTGTAAGCCAAGAAAATACGAAAGATCACCTTGCATACTCATTTCGAAAGTGTCTGACATTCGAACAACGAAATCCTTCACCATCTGTTCGTTAGTCGAACTAAAAATAATATCATCCACATAAACTTGGACAATAAGAATGTGTTTATGGGATTTGAGCAGAAACAAGGTCTTATCAACCTCACCTCGTTTAAAATTTAAAAATAGTAGATGTTGAGTTAGCCTCTCATACCAAGCTCTTGGAGCTTGCTTTAAACCATACAAGGCCTTTTTAAGTTTTAAAACAAAATTCGGGTTATGAGGATCCACAAACCCTTTGGGTTGCTCAACATATACTTCCTCGCTCAAAACACCATTAAAAAATGCACTCTTAATGTCCATTTGATGTAATGAAATTTTTAAATGGCAAGCAACTGCAAGAAGTAATCTTACTGATTCTATACGTGCAACCGGTGCAAATGTCTCATGAAAGTCAATACCCTCAATTTGAGTGTATCCTTGCGCTACCAACCTTACTTTGTTTCGAACGATGTTCCCAACTTCATCCGTTTTGTTTTTAAATATCCACTTTGTTCCAGTGACATGAGTATTCTCCGGGTGAGGGACCAGGTCCCACACATCATTCTTTGCAAATTGGTCCAACTCCTCTTGCATTGCTTTAATCCAAAATTCACTCTTCAATGCATCCTCCACTCGTTTCGGCTCTGTCTCAGCAAGAAACAAGGTTTCTCAAATTTTAGAACAATTAGTGGATAAACAGACATACCTTACCATCTCCCTGAAGTCTATCTGTCTTTTCCTCGTACTCCTCTGATCAAGATCACCAATTATCTGCCCGATTGGATGGTTCTTTTGAATTGTTGAAGGAATATCTCTTTGATAGAGATTAATTTGGTTTTCAGAGTTCTCATCTTCTGAATCTGAATCAGACTCAAGAATCACCGGGGAAGGGATTGAAACTGGGGTCTGCTCTCCAGAGTTATTTCTGCCAGTTTCTTCCTCAGACAGTGTTGGGTTCGGTGATATGTCATCAGACCCGTCATCACCTGCAGCAGCAGCTTCTGTACCTGCATGATCATCTAAACCATCCACAACAAATTGAGGACTCTGATCATAAATCAGGTCATTATCCTCCGCATGTTTTACTCCACTAGTTGTATCATCAAATTTCACATTTACTGACTCCATCATGCAACGTGTCCTAAGATTAAAAACTCGATATGCATGACTATTTTGAGAGTACCCCATAAAAACACATTTATCACTTTTTGAATCGAGCTTCGAGAGATATCCCCTATCATTTAAGACATAACACACACACACCCAAAAATGTGAAAATAGCTTAAGTTAGATTTCTTGCTAAACAACAGCTCGTAAGGGGTGACATGTGGTCCTGGTCTAAAATAGACTCTATTAATGGTGTGACACGTTGTGTTCATGGCTTCTGACCAAAACTGTTTTGCAATACCATTAGAAATCAGCATGGTTCTAGTCATCTCCGCAAGAGATCTGTTCTTTCATTCAAATATACCATTTTGCTGAGGGGTAATGGGGGAAGAAAATTCATGATTAATTCCCCTTTTTGAACAAAGATTTGAAAATGATTCATTCTCGAATTCCTTTCCATGGTCAGTTCTGATTCTACATACATTTACTCCAAAACGCACATAAATTTCTTAGCAAGTTTTTTAAAAAGCACAAATGTTTCCGATTTTCTTTTAAAAACTCGATCCATGTATATCTAGAAAAGTCATCGACAATAACTAAAACATACCTTTTACCTCCGAGACTCTCCACTTCAAATGGTCCCATGAGGTCCATATGCATGAGTTCAAAACAATTGGATGTGGTAAGACTCTGGACATATGGGTGTGGTACTTTGACTTGCTTCCCTTTTTGATATTCTTCACAAATAGGGGTGATCTTCGTGTTGAGTTTCGGCAATCCGTTCACAGCGTCTTTCTTTACAAGCCTCTCCAACATTTTGTAGTTAACGTGTCCGAGTTTTTGATGCCATACCTCGGCATCACTCAGCTGGGACAACTTAKAAAACACGTCTCRATTTATTTYATAGCAGTTGTCGGACGTTCTCTGGCCAGTGAGAATGCAGGCACTTTCTTCATCATAGACCTCACATTTTTCTCGTGTGAATTTGACGTTAAAGCCTCCATCACACAGTTGACTAATGCTTATCAAATTTGAAGTCAGCCCTTCAAAGCACATTTTCCAGTTTGGCAATCCCTGGAACATGGAGTGTTCCTTGCCCAATAATCTGTCCATTTGCTCCTCCACCATATTTGACCTTTCCTCCTTTGAATTTTACGATGTTCGACAGAAGTTCTTCGAATCCGGTCATATGTTTGGAGCATCTACTATCAAAGTACCAAGCTCCAGGAACGTGGGATTTTAAAGAGGTGTACATCATGTTACACTTGGTCTCTCCCTTTCTTACCCAGACTCGTTTCAACTTGGTGTTACCTTTGATGTTGACAACTTGAGTCACATCACAAGTCCCATCATCTTGATTAATTCTCTGAAAAGGGCTTTTCTTCCCAGTTCTCTTCCAACAGAAGGGACGAATGTGGCCATGATCTCCACAGTGATGGCAAACATACTGCCTTCTTCTCTTCTTATGGTGCTTGACAAATTCTTGGTTGTGGCTGACTTGATGCAGTTGTTTCTCTGGTTTGTAACCAATTCTGTGCCTTGAAGTTTCTGGGTACGACATCTCCAAAATCTCATCCAGTTTCGCCTTTTTCTTGTTGACGTTTGAAATTGTATCTTGCACCTTTTTAAGTTCAGCCTTTACTCGTTCCGATTCCGAATCTTTTCTTGTAAGAGAGGTCTCCAAACGTGTAATGATCTTCACTTGATCATCTACCTCATGAGTTAGCTTTTCAACTTTGATCATAAGGGTTTTCACTTTCAAAACCTGATTTCCCCACTTGGAAAAAAGTTCATCATACTCTACGCACAATTTTTTGTATTCATCGCGAGGATTTTCAACCTCAGCATTCAGACACAGGGTGTTGGAATTGATGTTGCGAACTCGAAAGTCGTCATCCCAGGCAACATGAGCAAAAAGTGCAGGTACTGACTCAGGTGAGTCAGAGTCGCTTCCATCTTCATCGAACTCCTTTGAAATGAGACTCTTCTTCCTTAGCATGTTCGCACATTCGTTTTTGTAATGCCCCCAACCTTTGCACTTGTGGCATTGAATTTCACTGAGTGGCTTTGAAGAAGTTCCAGTCTTTGATTCAGAAGATGAGGGCTGGAAGTTGGATAATTTTCTTACAGAAGACTTTGGAGGTGGTGTCTCCATCGAGGAACTTGATGCTTTCCCTCCAATGTTGTTATTTTTCCTAAAGTAGCTATTGAATTTTTGAGTAATAAGTGACACATCTTCCTCTCCAAGTGTGGTTCTTTCAAATTTGTCAAAGAGCTCTCTCCAGTTAGAATCTTCATCTTCATATTTTGAGTTAACATCGGAGGTGAGAGCAACATTCTTCTCCTTTGAATGAGAGTCTATATGCTCCATCTCATATGTTCTGAGTGCACCGACCAAATCATCATAGACTAGTATGTCAGTATCTTTGGATTCCTCAATGGCAACTACTTTCATACTAAACTTCTTTGAAATGGATCTGAGAAGTTTTCCCACAAGACGTGCACTATGGGCTCGCCAAGGTTTCCAATTTAACTTGCTATGTCGGAAAGTCTCATGGCATACTCCACAACTGACTCTTTGTCATCCATTCTCATGGATTCAAACGTTGTGGTGAGCATTCTCAGGCGATATTTCTTCACACTTGTTGTCCCTTCGCATACCCTTTGAAGGGCATCCCATGCTTCTTTCGCAGACTCACAATTCTTGATCACTTTGTAGTAGTTTGTATCGACATAGCTGCATAAGGTATCAATGGTCTTAGAGTTCCAATTTGAAATGGCCACCTCATTGTCCGTCCAGTCTTCTTCTCTCTTGAATATGGCATCACCGTCACCATCAGCAGCAACACGAGGTTTCTCCCATCCAACAAGGATGGATCTCCAAGCTCGTTCATCGATGTTTTTGATGTGCCACCGCATCCTCTGTTTCCAGAGAGAGTAGTTCTCTCTATTTAGGATTGGGCGTCTTGGATTACCTTGAGCGCCCATTACGTCAAATCTACAAAACAAGGATCGAAATACTTAAAGTTAAGTATCCTGCTCTGGTGCCAATTGTAGTTTTGTAGAAACGCAGTTTTCAGATATGATGTTAGGTTTCGTGATAGACGTCACCAGACTTAACATCAACTGAATCTCAGAAATAGCAGCGGAAATAAATAAGTAAAACACTGTAAATTAATTTCAGTTTGTAAGCAATCGTGCTTACAAACTTGGGTGTACAAACCCGAAAACTATATTACTTTTCAAACGTTCAAGACCAATTACAAAATAATAAAAAGTAATATATGAAAAACAACTTGTATCAAACAATTGATACACAAAATACTCTTCGCTTCTTCTTTAGTAGAATTCCTCCGTTGGTTACGCAACGTAGATATCCTTCTAATTCTCCAGCAAAGCTCCGAGTTGTATCGTACGTCTTCTGCTTCAGAAATATCCTCACGCGTATGTTCTTTTGCGTCTTGGTGTTTCAATATATAACAAGACTCCAAGTCTTGTTAAACAAGTTAAAAAGTATTTAAGGAAACTAAATAAATTTCTAGACTCGAACTAAGAAAGAAATCTAGAGTTCTAAAATACTTTGCGTCCTAAGAAAGGCAAACTACAAACAAGGAAATTATTGTTGAAAATAATATTCCCAACAGTGATGTTGGTCAGAATCAAACTACATTCATTATGTTGACAAATTCATCAAATTTGGTATAAAAAAAAAATCCCAATTGGGCTTTGATGCCTATGTGGCATGATCTAAATATTACCTAACATTTTTTATTTAAAAACAAAATGATAAACGAATCCCACTCACCCTAAATACCAATATTACCCCTCATTTTTCTAGATTATACACATTATCACATATCAAACCCTCGTCCCAATTCTTCTTAATTTTATTGCGATTAGGTCAAGAAAAAAAAGAGATCTCCATATTTTCATCGTCCTAATCCTCCGCTTCTTCTTACCCAGCTTCTTCTTCTTCTTCTTACTTCCAATGTTACTGCAACGAGAAGGCCGAGCTACAAACATCTGGAACAAAATGAAATCCGGGTAAAAGATTCCACGGTTGCAGGAATTGGAATAATGGTGGTTGCAATTTTTTCAATTGGGATGATCCCTTATCATCATGTAAAATCGCAGAGCTTTTGGCCGACATAATGTCCATGGAGGAGAAACATATAGTTGAAATTAATAGGCTGAAGGAGAAATATGATGGCCAAATGGAAATTATAACTGGAAAGAAGAAGAAGGTACAATTATGGCTCGTAATTTTCTGGGTGATTCTTCTGATGATGTGGTTGCAAAAGTGATTGAGCAGTCCAATTGAAAAATGTGTGTTGGTGTCATCTAAGATTTGTGATGAGCCGGTTTTCTTATTTTTCTGGTCTGTACTATTGTTTGTAGCTCAAAAATCTTCTATGAAACTGTTTTAATGTAATTTACCAAGTTTAATTATGTGTAGGCTTTTTGATGCAGGGTTTTTTAATCTTCTATGCAATTGTTTTAGTGTAATTTAGCCCATATATATGTAGTGAATGTTTTTATGAAACTATTTTGATGTGATTTAGTAAGTTTAATTTCATGTGATTTCATAATGTAAGGTTGTTTAATGTAATGGATCTTCTGTGCAGTTTTTTTTAATGTAATTAATCAAGTTTAACTATGTGTAGGTATGTGATGTATTAGTAATTGAATTATGTTAAATTTGTTGAAGCAGGTTGTTTATATAGAAGCATGTTTGAACACACACACACAAAAAAAAATATGTGATAGTTACTTTGGTTGTTTGAAGCAGGTTGTTTAATAGTTGGTATGTGATGTATGAGTAATTGAATTGTGTTAAATTTGTTGAAGCAGGTTGTTTATAAAGAAGCATGTTTGAACACACACACAAAAAAAAAAACATAATTAGCCTTCGATCCCTTTCAAAATACATAATTAGCCTTCAACCCCTTCCAAAATCCTTCCTTTGCCCTAATTCTCAATTTCTCATATCCATGACAAAAACATTACACGTTACAAATAAGTAATCAAAGACATTACAAATACCAATTACAAAACATTAAACATTACAAATAAGTAATAAAAGACATTACAAATACCAATTACAAAACATTACACATTACAGCTTCTCAAACAAGTAATAAAATACCAATTCAAACAAGTGATAAAAGACATTACAAATACACATTAAAAATACCAATTACGAAACATTACACATTACAGTTTCTCAAACAAGTAATAAAATACCTATTCAAACAAGTGATAAAAGACATTACAAATACCAATTACAAAACATTACACACCACATATCTAAACAACCATGAATTACAATTTGATCATTTTTAAGATTGTCAATCTATCCAGACTGACATAAACTAGCAAGTGTCCTCCCAAAGAAGGTTTACACACCAACTGAGAAAATGGAAACCTTACACAGTTTCATCAAAAGAAGATTGTCAATCTTAAATAACAGAATCACCACATTACACAAAAATACAGATTGTCTATCACAAGTTACATAAAACTGTCAATTCACATAGGCTCTTTCCCTTTCTAATCCTGACCGTCAGGGTGCTTTGTCTTAAAGTTTAGAGTGGCAATCAAGCAAGAAATAGAACTGTACTTCTATCCACTTTCACTGAATATCTGTTCCAGCAAAGTGTCCTTTTTTATAATGCAACTCTCCTGGTTCGGTATGAATTGGCCAACAACAGAAGGTTCAATAATTTTGACACCACCAGGATTCCTGCCTTGTAACAACTGTTGGTGCATAGATGGGCACTTGATGCCTTGTAGCAACTGAAATATAAAATAAACTATCAGAGTTTGAAAATATAAAAAAATAAAGTAAAATTGGGGTTTGACTACTTTACTTTGAATATTAAAGCATTAGGGTTTCAAAATATAAAATAAAGTATTAGAGTTTGAAAATATAAAAAAATAAAATAAAATTAGGGTTTGACTACTTTAGTTACATTTGCACCTTTTAGAGAATTTACTTACATTTTTATTTCTTGCTTTGACTACTTTAGTTACGGTATCTTTTACCTGAAAACAAAACCATCAGAGTATTAGGGTTTACAATAGTAATTTGGAAAAAAAACAAAATTAAGGTTTGAAAGAAAGTAAAATTAAGGGTCTGGAAAAATAGATACATTTTTATTTGTAGCTTTGCCAGGTATGTCCCCAACCACACTGTCTTGGGTTGGTATCTCAGTGGCCATAACCGCATCCATTGGCTGAAAACAAAAATTTACAGAATATTAGGGTTAATAATAGTAATTTGGAAAAAAAAATTAGGGTTTGAAAGAAAGTAAAATTAGGGATTGGAAATTATTTACATTTTTCTTCCTGTCTTTGACTGGTTTGTCCCCTTTTTAAGTGGCCGTGTTGCTTTGCTGACCCCTTTTTCTTACCTACATAATATAGAAAACAGAAAGAATACAATGAATAAATAATTTTACACAATAGATAAATGTGAAAAAGGTAAAATAAAATAAATAATAATTTACTTAACCTGCAACTTGGGAGGGGTAACTTCAGAAAGTGATTCTCCTTCCTTAGTCGGGTGAGATGGCTTCAGAAATGGGCAACTTCTCTTGTTGCGACCATTTTCTTTACAATTGTTGCACTTGGCTTCAGTTTGCTGCCTCTTAATCTTGTTATCAGCTGTGACAACTTTGGGCTTGAACCTATTTCTTTTTCTGACATTGCTTCTTGTCTCATCAGACTCTCTTCTTCTGAGTTGGGTTGGCCTACCTGCTCCCCTCCCAAGGTTTGGTGGTAATGGAGGCAAAAAACTAGTGGGGGTCCACTCATTCCTGCCATTAATAGGCATAACTACAGGCTCATACACTCTCTTGTATGTTTCAGTCCTATAGCAAGAATCAACAAAATCCACCAGGTCTCACCCCTGGAAGTGAATAGCACTAATAGCATGAATGCAAGGGATTCCACTCAACTCCCACTTCCTACATCCACATTTCTTGTCCTTCAGGTTCACTTTAAACTGATCCCCATTAGCACACTCAATCTGGAAATTGTACTCATCAGCCTTAATGGGTATACACTCAACCAGATTTTCCACATGTCCATCAATTATCTCTTGAATCTTGGGACAAAAAGTACCACTCCAGTTTGCATTTGCATTATCCATGTTCTTTTGCATTCTCTTCATTAAGTACTCCATGATCCACTGCAACATAGACATAATAGGATTATCCCTAGCTTCAAGGATGCTGGCATTAAAACTCTCACAAGCATTGTTCAGCAACATGTCACACTTAGGGAAGGAATTGAAATGAGACCTACTCCACTTGTGGGCTGGTGTATCACTGAACCAATCACATGATTTCTCATCTAAATCCCTAAGTGAAGCCATTCTTCTTCTGAATTCATTCACTGTGCATGCTTTAGCTGCCATCCAAAAAGCATTCTTCAGCAACTGACCTCTAAACCCAGCCTTCTTCCAATTCTCATGCAAATGTCTAGCACAAAACCTCTGGTCAGCACTGAGAAAGATATCTTGCATTGCAGCAATCAACCCTTTCTGCTTGTTTGAGATGAATGTCCACTCATGATCTTTCTGAATATCTAGGTCTTTTTTTAGAAGGTGCAAGAACCATGCCCAGTTATCCTTATTCTCAACAGAAACAACAGCATGCAATAGGAAATTGTTGTTATTAGGGTCCACACCTACTGCAGTTAATAGAGTTCCCTCATGTGGCCCCTTCTAGAAGCAACCATCCACCCCAATTAATGGCTTACAACCCCTCTTAAACCCATCTCTTAGTGCATGCAGACAAATGTAAAACCTATCAAACAGATTCTCACTAGTAGTTTCATCAGTTCCTAAAATTACTGTACTACCTGGGTTGCATGTTCTAACTTCTTCACAGTAATCTCACAACAACTCATACTGATCATCAGGAGTTCCATCTAGGTTTGCTATGGCTTTCATCTTACACCTATATGCTTGTTGATTAGACACATGCACCTTAAGCTCCCCAGTCACATCCTTCCTAAATCCCTTTATCCCCCTCTTTGGATCATTTTTAAACTTGTTTTGATATTTTTCAGCCAACTAAGTAGATGTCAAGTTTTTCACCTTGACAGTACTAGCACAAGTGTGGAGTGGGGTAAACTTTATGACTTGGTAAGTGACAGAATCTACAAGCTTAAGTGCATGAGGCTTCCAATCACATGTTGTATCAACACATTTGGCATGAAGATAGATTTTATCATTCCTTGTAATTTTAACATTTCTCTTGCACTTAATAACACTAGAATGAATAGCCTTCCTAAGTTCAGCTTTTGTGCTAAAGAGCACGCCAATTTTGAAATTAGGATCAAATACTTCAAGTGTATTAAAAACAGGAAATTTAGGGTAGTTTTCATCACAAGAACCATCTTTACCAGCTAAATCATCATCACTCAACATGATATCCTCATCCCCTAAATTCCTACCCTCAATTTTCTTACATTCACTGCCTATTATGTCATCACCTAACAATTCAGCATCCAAGAATCTACATTCTCATTAAAAATATGGTTATCATTTGTTTCTTCTTCCATATTATAATCACTATCCTCTAAATCCTATTCAATACCACCCTCCCCATCTAGCCCATCAACACAACCCTCCCCATCCAGCCCATCAACACAACCCTCCCCATCCAGCCCATCAACAACACCCTCCCCAGCTAGCCCATCACCCTCCCCATCCAGCCCATCAACACAATCCTCACAACCCTCAATATATAGATTAACCTCCCTTAGAAAATCTAGGCTATCTACACATAGCATATGTAAATCAGATTCTATCTTAATTAACACAAAACCACCACTACCTTTTATTCTGTAATACAGTCTCATGGGTAATCTGACACCTTCTACCTCTAACAATTTTGTAAACTCAGAAATGCTAACACTATCTAGTTCACAAAAGTCAAGCACAATTTCAGACCCCATAGATATGCTGAAAATTCTCCCACATCAAAAAACACCCCCATAGTGAAGACATATAGTGAGTAATTTGGTTGTACTGTCTGCAAAGAAAATAAAGGAAAGGAAATAATGCTTCAGATAAGGATTTATTGACAAAAATCATATAATAAGAAGAAGATTCTTTTACATGGACCTACATGTCATATGCACAATATGCAAAACAATAAAAAAAAATGGTAAGACCGATGCTGACTCAAAAACTTCGATCAAAAACACACAAAAAAATCAAACAATAACTCATACATGTCAGAATATATGCTTTCAAATCAATAAAGAATGCAATTACTATACCAACAACCACAAAAGTTCAGAAACCCTAATTTACCCTACATATATCACAATAAATAACTCATTGACGCATACCAACAACAAAATCGGACAAAAAACCCTACTTTAACCTACATATATCACAATAATCCAGAACTCTTACAATAAAGAACAATCAACCGAATTTATGTACGAAATCGCAAACTTACTGTATCTGGGTGGGGGCATGTGATCCTTATCCGGATCTCTACGCCTCATGTTCGCGTCCGAATCACGAAGACAAATGGATTGTATATTTCAATTATCTTCTTGCATTGGATTTTTGGTTGAAATTTTGCAGATTTAGGCTTGAGGACGGGGATCTTCAATGGACGGGAAAGTTGGGTGAGATTTTACTGAGTGTGGGAAATGAACGGGCACCTGTTATCAAGCAGTGTATATGAGGGTAAAATAGGGATTTAGTTATTTTATTTTTATTTATCATTTTGTTTTTAAATAAAAAATGATAGGTAATGTTTAGATCATGAGACGTAGGCATCAAAGCCCGATTGGGCTTTTTTTGTACCAAATTTGATGAATTTTCCAACATAATGGATGTAGTTTGATCTTGGTTAACATCACGTACCTTTTCTTGAAAGTGGCCAACATAATGTACCAAAAATGAAACTTTCCCAATGTAAAGGTGAGTTCAAAATAGAAATCTTTCTGCCCTAAAACCCCAACCTATGCTACTAACTACTAAATTCAACTCAACATGTGCTTGAATTAATTTGAATAATACATTAATACATGACCAAACACAACAGTTTGGGAAGTTATCCTTTAAAAAAGATCTAAAACACACTTTTCAACAAATAATTCCCTATGATCGACACGATAAAACTAATCAATAATCCATCATTCTCATGTCAAGAGTTTTAGTTGGTTCATTTATTATGGTTTTTTTGAAGAAAAAAAAAACGAAACTGGGCGAAAAAACAAAATTTAGATTACATCCAAAACACACTTTTCAACAAATAATTCCCTGTAAACGATAAAACTAATCACTAATCCATCATTTTCATGTCGATAATTTGACCGTTGTCTCCTATCCCTTACCAGACTCTATTATAAGTCTCGAAGAGAAACGCGATTACTTACAAATTTTCTTTGATGATTTGTTGGAAGATATTTGTATATCAATCAATGAAAATCAGGCTCACAACACAAAAAATAGTCCGCCCAAAACATGATTAATGCGATTATTGAGAGAATTGATGATACCTGAAAAGTTGGATCGTTGTGATTTGAAGAACAAATTGAATACTCCAATCGTTGTGATTTGAATAACAAACTAAATACTCCAAGAAAATAGGACTAATCGGCCAAATTATCAACAACATCCATCATCCAATCCAAAGTCAGACGAAAATTTTAGTTGAACTGATGTGATGAGCTGAAGTTTCAGCTGAATGCCGCGAGCGTGGAATGAAAACTTTCGTTCCCTAATTAGAACCCGTTTCGTGTTAACATTCTATTGGGTTGGGTAATTAATTATTTCTTAATTCTTAGTTGAATATAGTTTTTGACTATTGAGCTTGAATATTTGAATACTTTCACTTATTTACAATAATGCAACTTATTCAAAATAATATTTGTTGCAAAATTAATGTGTTTTTTTTTTCAATAATGAATTTATACTCAACTTAAAATTAATATTTTTTTTTCAAAATTAAATTTATTTATGAAATTATCTTCACTTTAAGTGTCACAATATTGTATTTTCAAAATGAATTTTAAAAGTGTTAGCAACTAATTAAATCAAAGTGTTACTTAAATTGTTATTGAATTAAAGTGATACAAATTTATGTTACAAAAAATTAACAAAAAAAAGTGTTACATAGCAGTGTTGCATATTTGTAAAGTGTTGCACAAATGTTATATAAATATTATAATATCAAAAGTGTTACAAGCATGTGTTACAAAAAGTACCTAATATAAAAAGTGCTACAATTTTGTGTTACTTTAGGTCACTTTTTTTGTAGTCCACCTTGCTAGGTGCACTGATTTGCACGTTTTTGTACATATTTTTCTTACCGTTTTTGTATCACGTTGCGTGTGTTTTGCTTGCTTTTAGGTTTTTTAGGAGTCGAGTTGGCCGTTTTTTGTTATTTCTAGGTTTTCATATTTTTGTACGTTTTATTATTAGTTTTCGTAGTTTTTCACTATTTCATTTTTCTCTTGGCCGTAGGACGTCAAAGCGGGGCCCGCGCTCGTTTGGGATCATTTTTACTCAACTCGGGAATGGACGGACAAGCAAGGAAGCGCAACAGATGAGGTTCGATAAACCGGCAGACGTGAAAAGAACGAGGAATCGAGCCGGGTGCAGCAATCCAGTCGACCGACTGGAGTTCAGTCGATCGACTGCCCTTCTAGTCGATCGACTGGAACTCCAAAATCGACTGGATTCCAGGGACTTTTGGCCGTTTTGATAGCGCAGTCGATCGACAGGCGACTTGACCGATCGACTGCTTTACAGTCGATCGACTGAAAAGTAGATTTTTTGCCACTTTTGGACGTTTTTGCCCCTATGAGATGTATTAATCAGGAGACGTCATTTCATTCACATGCAACTTGCAGCTGAGGGCCCTTTCTTCTCCAAGGAATCTCCTTCAACAATCTTCATATTTTTCCTTTTCATTTTGATCAATTAAAGATCCTAGAAATTAGCTAGTTAATTAGTTTTAGTTTTAGTTTTAGTTTTAGTTTAGGGTTTGATCTTCATTAGCTAAATTGTGGAAGCACATATGCTTCAAGTTTCAGATTTCCATTGTCAAGCTTCCAAGCTTTCCCTTTTAAGTTTTTGTGGAATTCTTAGTTTGGTTAACTCTTTCCATTAATATAGTTTTATTTCCTTGTTATTTCTTTTAATTTTGTGTTGATGTTTGACCGTAGTTTAGTTGTTAATTTGATCATCAAAACTCTTATTTTCATCTTTTAGCTTTCTAGCTTTTGAACTTATGCTTTTAAGTTGTTAAGTTGTTTAGATCAATTTCTAAGTTTTTAGAAGTTTTATAAATCTTCCCTTTTTCAAACTTTGATTTTTGTTAAATTAATATTGACTTTTTCAAATAAGCTTGACTTTAATTTTCCCTTCATTTCCCTAATGTAAATTATGAGCTTTCTTAGTTAATTAGTTTAGATTAATCGTTTTAAAATAAGCTTTAATTTCCTTTTCAAATTTTAATGTTTTTCCAAACTTCTATTTCAATTTAAAGTTTAGCTATAAAAACCAAAACCGAATCAATGACTATCGCTTTCCTAGTTTAGATAAGTTTAGTTTCAACCGACGATAAGAGCAAATAAGAAACTGATAAGCCGATAACATCCATCCTCGAGAGACACGACTCGGGAAGAACTCACCGCCCTACAACCGGCTCCGTACTCTTGCGGAGACGGATTCTCAAACTAGAGCGTCGAGGATTCGTCGATCAAAAATTTGGCGCCGTTGCCGGGGATGGATTAAGGCCAATGGCGTTCTTAATTACTCTTATTGTTATTGTAAATAGTAGTTAGTTAATTGCTTTACATTCGATACGCATGATCTTTTGTTGTTGTTGTGTATGTAAGGTCAGCGATCGCTCAGACAGGAGTTGACCCCATTCTTGCCGAACCCCGAGAGGTTGCGACGAGACGCACGAGCCGCAATTAGGCGAAACACGTCCGACGTCCCGTTGCCTCCCTTATTATCACCGGTGATAGAAGACCCAACTATGGCCACTCCGGTCGAAAACCCGACGCCTCCTGCCCCTGCCCACGACAACCAAGGGGTTCCGCACCCGCCATTATCGACCGGCCCCACGCCGGCACCTCAAGCCGCGGCTCTTCAAGACCCACAACCCGTCTATGCGACGACGTTCGACCAAGGGGGAAATGGTTTTACGAACCAAGACCCCCAAAGTTC
Source organism: Phtheirospermum japonicum (assembly GCA_014905375.1). NCBI lineage: Eukaryota > Viridiplantae > Streptophyta > Magnoliopsida > Lamiales > Orobanchaceae > Phtheirospermum > Phtheirospermum japonicum. The sequence goes on along the minus strand of BMAC01000061.1, from coordinate 588,570 downwards.
GAATTCTCAATTTCACGGGACGCCCTACCGAGGTCCGATCATCGAAGGGCCGCTGTACGCGTATCAACCGCCGTTCCAAGTTCCGAAGTAGTTTCATCAAGGTCCACACTACGCCCCCCACGGGCACGAGCCACGATTCCCGCATCCGACCGGGCCCGTGCCTCAATTCCGAAATCCGATACCTCAATATTTTCCACGAGCGCCCGCCATCAACGAAAACCCGTATGCCGTTCGTGATATCGGAGGTCACCCTTTCGCCACCCCCGACGGGAGTCCTACCAATAGTATCAAGGAGGTGTCAAGGCCGTACATGGGCGACTTCTCCTCTTGTATTCGATTGAGCCCCGAGTCTCTCGAATACGATTTGCGGCCGATAGACCTAAACCGACTACCCACGTTCCACGACTTACCGCAAGAAGACGCTATGCAATTCCTATGTATCTTTTCCTATACGGTGTCGAGCTTTCCGCGCCAAGGAATTCATATCGACTAAATCAAGATGAGATGTTTTCCGTACACGATGAAGGACAAGGCCATTGATTGGCTCATAACATTTCTGGCCGACTCCCTTACCAATTGGGATATGGTCACCGAGCGATTCATGGAGGAATACTATTCTCAAGAGAAGACGGCCGACTTTCGAGCTAAGATTGCCTCGTTCCGACAAGCGAGCGACGAAACCTTCTACGAGGCGTGGGAGCGATTCAAAGGATACCTCACTAAATGTCCCCACCATCGGTTTACCGGCGACTTCTTGAATCAGTTCTTCTATAACGGATTGGCGTTCGCATCAAAGCGCATGGTGAACAATGCCGCCGGCGGAAACTTAGCCGGCCGCTCAACGAGAGAGCTATACGACATCTTTGTTAACATGGCCGTCGACGATCATCACATGCGTATTTTGGAACGAAAGGAGCACGTGAAAGAGGTCTCGACAAAAGAGGGGCCCGAGTGGGCCCGTAAGATCGCCGAGCTAGAAAATCAAATAGCATCTCTCACAAAGCAACATCCGAACTCGATAGAGACGTGCACTACGTGCGGAATGCCGGGGCATGGAGCTAGTGCGTGCCCGATTAACTACGGGCAAATGAACGAGTTCGACGAGCAAGCATACGCGATCCAAGGATACCAAGCAAATTGGGGAGGTTTTCCAAGCAACAACGATCCTTACGCCCCAAAATATAATCCCGGTTGGAGGAACCACCCTAACTTTAGGTGGAAGGAACCAATGAATACTCAAACTCCACCCGGACCCCCGATGGCACAACAAGCTCAACAAACGCGCCCCCAAGTCCCATATGCCGCTCGACCATCTTTTCTGCCTCATCAAGCACCGTTCCCGACTCCCCAAGATAATCCGATACCATTACAAACGAACCTCGAGTCCGTCTTAACCGAGCTAAGCAAACGGCTCTTGAGTTTGGAGACGCAAATGGGGAAAATAGCTACGGATGTCAACGAACTAAAACGGGCACGGGACAAAGACAAGCTACCAAGTCAACCGGCCCAAGCTCAAGCCGTGACCATTATCCGAAGTGGCAAGGTGATAGACAACAAGGTCGCCCTACCCGACGACGGACCTTCAACAAGTGTTCAAGAAGATCGTGTTCTTCCAGATTCGAACGAGCCCGTAGCCGCTCCTAGCTCTCCCACATCACTCTCTAGTGGTGAGGCGATGGGGTCCCAGGCTGACGGGGGGTTACATAAGTCCGTCGCACCGTACCGACCTCCGATTCCATATCCGACCGACAAAGCAAGACGACCAATTCCTCGAGCTATACAAGATGCTATCAAAGGTTAACATTAACCTCCATTTGCTCGACATAATCCGAAATATTCCCGCTTACACGAAGTTTTTCAAGGAGCTCACATCTAAGAAACGARGATTCGAGGAGAATGAGAAGATATGCATCTCGAACGCGGCAAGCATTGCCTTTAGCAACTCTCTCCCACATAAAGAGGGTGATCCGGGAAGCTTTTMTATCAAGATTACCCTCGGAAACGGCAAGGAGACACGAGGGATGCTAGACCTCGGCGCAGGAATAAACTTGATGCCGTACTCTATTTTTAAACAGTTGGAGTTGGGCGACCTCAAGGAGATAAGAATGTGTTTGCAACTGGCCGACCGATCAGTCCGATACCCGAAGGGCGTGTTCGAAGACGTTTTGGTACAAGTAGAAAGCCTCATCGTGCCTGTGGATTTTTTTATACTAGACGTCGGGGAGGTGAGCAACGAAGGCCGAGAACACACTATCTTACTTGTCGACCCTTCATGGCCACGACGAACACCTTGATCGATGTGAAAAACGGGAAGCTATCTTTCTCGGTTTTGGGAGATACAGTGAACTTCTCGATCCACGACTTGGGAGCCGTTCCGCCTTCCTCCTTTCATGCCTATTGTGCTATGATCGACCCAATACAAGAACTAGTTGAGGAAGCCGCTCGAGAGGTTGTGAACGAGAGTGTCGAGGACGACGAGAGGCTAGCGCTTCGATCGGAGGGGGTGGTAGAAATATTCGAGATATCAAGTGTCGAACCGGCCCTTATGCCAAAACCGGAGCTCAAGACCCTCCCGAGCCATCTCAAGTACGTTTATTTGGAAAGTGGAGAAACAGAACCTGTGATCATCTACGCCGAGCTTCCCCCGAGAGACGAGGCACGTTTGGTGGAATTTTTGAAAAAGAACAAGAAGGCGATAGGGTGGAGCCTTGGTGACATCAAGGGGATAAGCCCCTCTACTTGTATGCATCGGATCGTCCTTCAAGACGGAGTGAAACCATCAAGGGAGTGCCAACGACAATTGAACCCGAACTTGATGGAGATTGTGAAGGGTGAAATATTGAAACTTGTAGCCGAAGGTTTAATATTCTCGGTCGGGGATAGTGAATGGGTGAGCCCAATCCACATGGTGCCAAAGAAGAGCGGAATAACCGTTATTGAGAACAAACGGGGCGAGCGTGTGACGACCCATGCGACCACCAGATGGTGGATGTGTATAGACTTCCGAAAGCTCAATGCCGCCACCAAAAAGGACCACTTTCCACTCCCGTTCATTGACCAAATGCTGGACAAGCTCGCAGGGCATCATTCGTATTTTTTTCTCGATGGATTGTCAGGATACTACCAAATCGCTATCTCGCCGGAGGATCAATCCAAGATGACGTTCACGTGCCCTTTCGGCACATACGCTTTCCGACGCATGCCCTTCGGCTTGTGCAATGCACCCGCTACCTTTCAACGGTGCATGCTCTCGATCTTTTCCGACATGCTCGACAAGTACATGGAGGTTTTCATGGATGATTTTTCTATCTACGGCTCTACTTTCGACGAGTGTCTCGATCAATTGTCAAGTGTTTTGGAGAGATGTGTGGAGAACCACCTTACTTTGAGTTGGGAGAAAAGTCACTTCATGGTGAGAAGTGGGATAGTTTTGGGGCATGTGGTGTCGTCCAAGGGAATCGAGGTCGACAAGGCAAAGATCGACGTGATTGAGAAACTTCCCCCACCGATCAACGTGAAGGGAGTGCGAAGCTTCCTCGGTCATGCGGGGTTCTATAGGAGGTTCATTAAGGACTTCTCGAAGCTTAGCCGCCCCTTGTGCCATTTACTTAGCGCCGACGTCCCGTTTGTGTTTGATGATGCTTGTCTAGCGGCGTTCGATTCATTGAAGAAAAGCTTGACTTCTACTCCCGTGGTGATAGCCCCGGATTGGTCCCTCCCGCTCGAAATAATGTGCGATGCGTCGAACGAAGCGGTGGGGGCCGTCCTAGGGCAACGAGTCGACAAACTCCTCCGGGTCATCTACTACGCAAGTCTTATGCTCAATGACGCACATAGGAACTACACAACCACCGAAAAGGAGCTACTTGCCGTGGTTTACTCGCTCGAGAAGTTCCGATCATATACCGTTGGGTCGAGGGTGATTATACATAGCGGTCATGCGGCACTAAGGCATCTTTTCAACAAGCCTCAAGCGAAGCCGAGGCTAATCCGGTGGATCCTTCTACTTCAGGAGTTCGACGTGGAGATCAGGGATAGAAAAGGGTGCGAGAACGTAGTCGCCGACCACCTCTCTCGTTTGGAGGTCGGGAATGGAGGAGTCCCCACTCATCGGATAAAACCAAGCTCACGAGAACCTCTTCGGTGTGTCCGTCACACCATGGTATGCCGATATTGCTAACTACCTTGCTAGCGAGGTACTCCGTCCGAACCTGTCTCATCACGAGAGGAGGAGGTTTCTTGCCACTTGTCGAGGTTATTATTGGGACGACCCTCTTATGTTTAAAGTCGGGAAGGATGGTATGTTTAGAAGGTGCATTCCGAAAGAGGAAAAAGAGGAGATATTGACTCATTGCCATGATCATCTAGTCGGAGGGCATTTCGGTGGCCAAAAGACCGCTTACAAAGTTCTCCAGTTGGGTTTCTATTGGCCTACTCTTTTCAAGGATGCTCACGAGCATTGTAAAAGGTGCGATCGATGCCAACGAACGGGTAGTATCGGAAAGCGGAATGAGATGCCGATGACGTATAACTTGGCCGTCGAGATATTCGATGTCTGGGGGATCGACTTCATGGGTCCTTTCCCGAAATCTCACGAGTATGAATACATATTGGTTGCGGTGGATTACGTCTCTAAATGGATAGAAGCAATCCCGGCAAGAATGAATGATGGAGATACAGTAGTAAAGTTTGTTCAGAGCAACATATTCAGCCGATTCGGAGTTCCGAGGGTGCTAATCAGCGATGGTGGCAAGCATTTTAACAACAAACTACTTGAACGAGTGTTGAAGAGCTATGGAGTCGTGCACAAGGTTTCTACTCCTTACCATCCGCAAACGGCCGAGCAGGTCGAGACAAGTAATCGCCAAATCAAAAACATTCTCGAGAAAACTGTGCAACCGAACCGGAAGGATTGGTCAATGAAGCTCACTGATGCCTTGTGGGCCTTCCGTACGGCCTATAAGACGGTTATTGGAATGAGTCCCTATCGTCTGGTGTATGGAAAGTCGTGCCATCTACCGGTGGAAATGGAGCATAGAGCGTGGTGGGCAATCCGAGCGTGTAACTTTGATTTGAAGCAGGCCGGAGAGGGGAGAAAACTTCAACTGGAGGAGCTCGAAGAATTACGAAATGAGGCGTTTGATAACGCCCGTCTGTACAAGGAGAAAACGAAGCTGCTCCACGATAAGAAGCTCGTACGAGTTGGAGGAGGGAATGCAAGTACTCCTTTATAACACTCGCTTTGCCATGTTTCCCAGGAAGCTTATGTCCAAATGGAGCGGGCCGTACAAAATCGAGAAGGTATCCCCATTCGGAGCCGTGACATTAATCGATCCAAAGACGGACGAGCGATTCCAAGTGAATGGTGCCCGAGTCAAACCTTATCGGCATAGCGTGTTGCAAACAAAATCTCTCGAGCCTATGATCATAGAGGAGGAGAGCCTGAGTGACTTGCCCCCGACGAGGTCTTGATCGTCGAACCAGGGTTGTCGAGCGAACGACGTTAACCAAATGCGCTTCGTGGGAGGCAACCCACGACCTTCTAACCCTTTCTTGTTTTTCTTTTAAGTTTGTGTACATTCTAGCCTTTAGTAGTGTTAATTTGAGTTTTTTGGTTTGTGTAGGTCCAGTCTTGGAGTTTTGGAAGAAAACAGGATCGAAAATGGAGATGGACTGCTGGAATGCAGTCGATCGACTTCATATCTAGTCGATCGACTGCACAATTGACTGACGGGTTGAAATCGACTAGATTCCAGGAATTTTCAAGCTTTTTGTAAGAGCAGTCGATCGACTGGTTTATTGCTGATCGACATCCAGTCGATCGACTGGCGGTCGATTGACGAACAGGTTCAAATCGACTGGATTCCAGAGTTTTTCAAGCTTTTTGGCAAATTAGTCGATCGACTGGGAACATGCGGATCGACAGCCAGTCGATCGACTGTTACACGATCGACCGACACAATGAAATCGACTGGATTCCAGAAAATTTCAAGGTTTTGACAACATCAGTCGATCGACCGAGTAATGCAGTCGATCGACTGCCCGGACTGCCCAGAGCCCTGCGTTTCTTTATATAGCTGTCGATTCTCCTCCCTCCCCACACAAATCGACCGAAGAAGAAAAAGAGCCAGCAATATATAAAAAAAAAGGGAGGGCGGAAAATATATAAAATAAAAGGGGGAAGAGAAATAGAAAAATAAAAAAAGGGTGGGAGTGTGTCGATCGACTGAAGCAAATCTTCGCGGGAATTCCAACCTTTTTCTTTTCCTCTCTCAATTCAAAACTCTTTTTGGGCATAGTTCATTTTTTCGTTCCATTTTCGAGCCAATTATTCGAGGTACTTCGCGTAAACGATTTACTTGGGAATTTGTAACTGTTGGTTCTGTGTTGGGTAGGAATTGGGAACCATTTTCATTTTCTTTTCACCTTCAAAAATCTTGCCCACCAAGTGTTCGACGAATTGCCCCATAGAGCATTCGATTTCAATTATCCTCGTTTTTCCGTTGTTCTTCGTTCCTTTCGATTCTTGGAACCCTCCGCTACAAAATCCTTCTACTTTCGTCCTATTTCCCTCTTTTACCATGGATGGCCACTCCGATGACGAAGTTTTCAACCTTCCCAATACCCCGATATCACCGGAACTTACGGTGCCCCCTTCCCCGTCTACTCCACATACGAGGGGGAACTTTTTCAAAATCTGTCCCAGCGACATTTCGCTACCCCACGCTTTATCAATATCGAGCGTTTGGACGAATGGGTGGCGAACGGGGACGTTGACGGGTTCGGCACCTGACTACTTCATTACATCGACGCGATGAATGGCCGAATGTTCGCGTCTTTCCGGGCACCGGCTTATCGGGAGCTAGTGCTCGAGTTCTTCACCACATTCCAGGAAACCGACGACGGGGGTTTTAATGTCCGTTTTGAGGGAATTGAGCACCGGATCGATCAAGGGGTGCTCCAAGGGGTGCTCGGGCTTGACTGCCAACAATACTCGTACACGCAGTTGCCTGGTTTTCACGCGGATGAGTTTTGGGGGAGTATCACGGGCGGACGTGGTACCCGGGATCGTTACTCGGCTTCGGCGATCGTCGATTTGGCACTGCTTGGGGCTTACAAATTCTTTGCCCACGTCCTGATGGGCAAACATGAAAGCACCCACCTCACTCATCACGAGCTTTACGTGCTTTGGTGCCTGGTCAATGGACATCCGGTCCCATTTTTCCCGTTGATCCGAGGACAAATTCGAGGGATTCGGAAGATGAGAGGAGGAAGCGTCGCCCGAGTCGGCATGGGGCCGATGATCACCATTCTTGCCTGCTACTTCGGGTTTGAGGCCGAGGCGGCCAACATGACGAGCGTCGATCTTATGGAGTTGGCGTTCAAAACACCGAGAGCCCTGACGAACCCGGCGAACCAAAACCCTAAACGCCAACGCCACCGAGGCAATGATCAAGGCGAAGCCGGCGACGTCCCGAACACTGGTTCGGGCGCACATTTTGGAGAAGGCACGAGCCAAGCGGCAATCCCGCAATATGGAGGTCCGAGCACCGGCTCGGGTCACGAGATGGGTTGGAACGACTTCCAATAGGTCGTGTTTTCTCGCTTCGACCAGCTCAACGTCCGTTTCGACCGGCTCGACGAGGGACAGGCAAGGAACGACCGAGCTTTCCGCGGCCTCCATAGCCGGCTCCTTTTGGTCGAGATTCGGATGCGTCGGTACGAAAACGATGATGATGGCGGCGAGGGTGGAAACGAGGACGAGAAAGAGGAGGACGAGGACGCGAACCTCCGTACCCGACCTAGGAGACGTCGTTAAATCTCCTAGATTATCCTTTGTTTATTTTATTTTGTTTATTGTTTTTGTGTGTTATTTTGTTTATCTTTCGATTATGTTCTTTTATTTCTCGTCTCGACTCTTGTAAAAAATAAAAAATAATAATAATAAAATCTTTTAATTGCTTTCGTTTTTGTATATAGTTTAATTTTATTTCGTTTGAATGTATTATATTCTCAAAATATAAAACAAATTTGAAAAATAACAAAAATCCAAACAAATTAGAAAATTCAAAAAACTCAAAAATATTTTCATTTTTGTAAATAGTTTGTTTTTGTGCAAATTTCCACATTGCCTTACCTTGTAGATAGCTTGTTGCTTGCCTCGGCTCCCGGCGACGACTTGTGAACAACCACGACAACACGAGCTCGGACATAGGGGCGTTCTCTTTTCCCTACACCTTTTTACTGCTTTTCTTAGCTTAAATACGCAATGAGGACATTGCTAGGTTTTAAGTGTGGGGTGGTTAGAGTTCGTCCTAGGTTTTTAATTTCGTCGTATGCTTGCTTGTGTTAATTTGAGTAACGTGTGTGCTATTATTGCTTGGACCCTTGGCGAAGTGACGCGGTTTTGATGATTTGTTAGGGTGTTTAGATTTTCGATCGAATATAGTGGACTTAGGTGGTTTAGCTTGTTGGAATCTCCGTTCGATTTTAGCTTCGTGCTATCCTTGTGCTCGTTTAGAACTAGTGCCTCGACTAGCCCTCATCATCAAATGCTCTCTATAGGTTTTTGTTTTGTAATTTGGAGTCGTCAATTGCTCCACATGCTTGATCGAGAATTTTGTAAGTTGCTAGTAGCAACGAATGATCGGAGTCGTTGAAAGCTTCGTATTTTCATCTTTATTTACCGTAAAAAAAAAAGGAAAAGAGATGAATAAACAAGGATACGTTATAAATCCTTGAAGTTTTTGAGTAGCACGTTTTTCCCTTTTTTTTCCGATTTTTAGTATATTTGTAAAGAGAAGCGTAGATGATTTTGGCTAGTAGGGAGCCGATTAACGGTTCGAGCGTGGATAGACCTTAGCCGGGGCAAGTACGGGAAGACCGAATTGGTGGATTGTTTAAGTCCTTTTAGGTTTCGGGAGTCGATCTAAATTTCCTTAACAACGCACATTGTCGTCCTTTTAGCCGAAGCTAACAAGCAACGTAGGGACAAGCAAACCGTTCTAAGTGTGGGGTGGTTGATTTGCACGTTTTTGTACATATTTTTCTTACCGTTTTTGTATCACGTTGCGTGTGTTTTGCTTGCTTTTAGGTGTTTTAGGAGTCGAGTTGGCCGTTTTTTGTTATTTCTAGGTTTTCATATTTTTGTACGTTTTATTATTAGTTTTCGTAGTTTTTCACTATTTCATTTTTCTCTTGGCCGTAGGACGTCCAAGCGGGGCCCGCGCTCATTTGGGATCATTTTTACTCGACTCGGGAATGGACGGACAAGCAAGGAAGCGCAACGGACGAGGTTCGATAAACCGGCGGACGTGAAAAGAACGAGGAATCGAGCCGGGTGCAGCAATCCAGTCGACCGACTGGAGTTCAGTCGATCGACTGCCCTTCTAGTCGATCGACTGGAACTCCAAAATCGACTGGATTCCAGGGACTTTTGGCCGTTTTGACAGCGCAGTCGATCGACAGGCGACTTGACCGATCGACTGCCAGTCGATCGACTGAAAAGCAGATTTTTTGCCACTTTTTGGACGTTTTTGCCCCTATGAGATGTATTAATCAGGAGACGTCATTTCATTCACAGGCAACTTGCAG
>BMAC01000061.1:567382-578951 GCA_014905375.1 Phtheirospermum japonicum | reverse complement strand
CTGAGGGCCCTTTCTTCTCCAAGGAAGCTCCTTCAACAATCTTCATATTTTTCCTTTTCATTTTGATCAATTAAAGATCCTAGAAATTAGTTAGTTAATTAGTTTTAGTTTTAGTTTTAGTTTAGGGTTTGATCTTCATTAGCTAAATTGTGGAAGCACATATCCTTCAAGTTTCAGATTTCCATTGTCAAGCTTCCAAGCTTTCCCTTTTAAGTTTTTGTGGAATCCTTAGTTTGGTAAACTCTTTCCATTAATATAGTTTTATTTCCTTGTTATTTCTTTTAATTTTGTGTTGATGTTTGATCGTAGTTTAGTTGTTAATTTGATCATCAAAACTCTTATTTTCATCTTTTACCTTTCTAGCTTTTGAACTTATGCTTTTAAGTTGTTAAGTTGTTTAGATTAATTTCTAAGTTTTTAGAAGTTTTATAAATCTTCCCTTTTTCAAACTTTGATTTTTGTTAAATTAATGTTGACTTTTTCAAATAAGCTTGACTTTAATTTTTCCTCCATTTCCCTAATTTAAATTATGAGCTTTCTTATTTAATTAGTTTAGATTAATCGTTTTAAAATAAGCTTTAATTTCCTTTTCACATTTTAATGTTTTTCCAAACTTCTATTTCAATTTAAAGTTTAGTTATAAAAACCAAAACTGAATCAATGACTATCGCTTTCCTAGTTTAGAATAGTTTAGTCGCAACCGACGATAAGAGCAATTAAGAAATCGACAAGCCAATAACATCCATCCTCGAGAGACACGACTCGGGAAGAACTCGCCGCCCTACAACCGGCTCCGTACTCTTGCGGAGACGGATTCTCAAACTAGAGCGTCGAGGATTCGTCGATCATGCACCCTATAGGAAAATTGTTATCATTCAGTTTTACGTGATGATATATGATAGTTATACGTGATGATATATGGTAGTTATAGGTGATGATATGTGACAAAAATTTAGAATTTAGGGTTTAATTTTCCATTATAGGGTTTAGTTTTACATTTTAGGGTTTCGTTTTCCATTTTTAGGGTCTAATTTTCCATTTTAAGGTTTAGTTTTTTATTTTGTTATTTAATTTCCTATTTTAGGGTCCCGGCAAGAATCTATCATTCTACCTGTTATATGTGATGATATGTGTTAGTTATATGTGATGATATGTGTAAGTTATATGTGATGATATATGATAGAAATTTAGGATTTAGAGTTGAATATTCAATTTCAAGATTTAGTTTTTCATTTTAGGATTTAGTTTTCCATTTTTAGGGTTTAGTTTTTCATTTTAGGTATTTTTTTTTTTCATTTTAGGATTTTGGATTTAGAATTTCAATTATCTGTGATGATATGTATCAGTTATATGTGATGATATGTACCAATTATATGCGATGATATATATCAGTTATATGCCATGATAAATTAAATTATTGGTTGCATATTGCAAGATGCACCCAGGTGCATGGTATAATGACTCATCATAAACATACATATATTAGCATACAAAATATAAATATACTATCACAAAAGAACCAGATGCACCATCAAAGGAACACCATATATCATCTCGACGAAAAGTAAGTGAGAAAGTAAGTAGTAGTAGTAGTAGTAATAATAATAATAATAATAATAATAATAATAATAATAATAATAATAATAATAATAATAATAATAATAATAATAATAATAATAAAGTAAGATTGTTTCCCCATCTTCTATTTTCCCCTACTCTAAGAGCATCTTCAATGGGATGTCAATTGGAGTAGATTTTATGCCACATAAGCATAAAATTCTTATGTGCCAAGAAAAAAATGTAGACATTGCCACAATGTATAGCACACCGTCTATATCTAGATGGTGTACTAGACATTGTCTATTTAACAATTTACCTTATTTATTCACTCATTAATATTAACTAATTTATTTCTCTCTCCTCTCCACCAATGATAGTTAAGTATTTTACACAATTCACATCTATCATTGGAGAAGATTTCTAAATATTTATAATATACTAGTTTAACACTCGTGTATTACACGGGATTTATAAAAAGTTAAATATAAAAAATATTTGTGAAAATTATAAAGTTTTAAATTTAAAATAAAATATTGAAAGGATGTGCCTTGTTCAGTTTATTAATATTATAATTATTGATTAATATTATATTTTAATATTTAGATTAAATTTGTTAATAATTATATTTAATACTTATAAAAATTCAAAAGATTTCACATTCTCAACCCGTCTAATTTATATTAATTAATTATTATTAAATTATTTTATATTTTTATGTTTAGATTAATTTTGATAGTAATTACAGCTACATGCTTTGAAAAATTCAAGAGGTATCATACTTTCAAGTCTTCTCGCATTGTGCAACTGTCTAATAAATATTAATTAATTATTATGTAATTTTATTTTTTTATATTTAGATTGCGTTCATTACTAATATTTAGTTACATACTCCAATTATTGCAAATATATCATAACTTACATATATAGAATATTTAAAATTTCAAAATCAAATTATTTCAACTTTTATTATAAATACAATTTATTTAATTAATTTCATAAATATTTTTTTTCGTAATTAAAATTATTTCATATGCAATTTATCTTTTAATAAAAATAATTAATTTAGATTTTTTTCTACTAATTGTATATGACTTATTTATGTTATTACATTAGAAGTATAAAAGAAAATTATTGAATTAGACAAAATATAATTAAAAAAAAACTATTAAGTTAGGCTAGGTATAATAAAAAGAAAATATTAAATTAGCCAAGATACAATAAAGGTAAAATATTAAATTAGGTATAAATTAGGCTCAGATGACACATAAGCAGTCGAAACACCAAAAATCTTTATCATCTAAGCGAAGTATACAAAATAGACACATACATTATGAGGATTTTGCATAAATATATACTTGTTTGACACCCGTGTATTATACGGGACTTACCAAAAGATAAATATAAAAACTAGTTGTGATAATTATTTAATTTTAAAATTAAAAAAAATTAAATAATGTATTTTCAACATTTGCCTTGTACATGTCTAATCTATTTATTAATTTTTATAAACATTAAACAATTTTGTATTTGGTGTTTCAATTAAATTCATTAATTATCTTAGTTACATACTTACACAATTTCAAAAGGCGTCACATTCTAAACCCGTGTCTATTATCTATTTTTTTAATTATTATTATTAAATCATTTCATATATTAATGTTTACAATAAATTCATTAATAATTATTAGTTACATACTTTTAGATATTCAAAAGATGTCATACTCTTACCCGTGTCGCATTGTACTTGGCTCTAATCAATATTTATTAATTATTAGCATATAATTTAGTATTTTATGTTTAGATTGAATACATTACTAATATTTAGTTACATACTTAAATTATTGTAAATAACTCATATTTTTTTACCTATATATAATATTTGAAACTCTAAAAATAAAATTATTTTAAATTATATTATCAATAAAACTTATTAATTATTTTCATAATAAAACTTTTTTTAATTAAAATTATTTCATATGTAGTTTTTGTTTTAATTAAAATAACTAATTTAGATATTATCTACTAATTATATATGACTTATTTCTATTTTTATATTAGGAGAATCAAAGGAAAGTATTGAATAAGGAAAAATATAATAAAAGAATTATATTAGGTAAGATACAATAAAAAAAAATATGAAATTAGGTAAATATTAGGCTCGGATGACACAAGCAAACGAAGCACCAAAATTTTTTATTTGTTAATCCAAGCATACGAAACAAACAAATAAATTAGGAGAATTTTGCATTAATATATATGGTGATTGGAGATGCTCTAATTGTGGATAAAGTTTATGATTTTCATTGGTACAAATCTAATTATTTGAATTTAAGATGACAACCAATTCCCCATTGGTAACAAATGGTTATCCATTAAGCGAAAATTTTATTAAAATTAAAAAAAAATCATAAAAATAAAGTTCTCGCTCGTTCAAGAAGATGGGGAAAGAAAAATGGATAACGACTAGGTTAAGTTTTTGATGGTTGAAAAAAAGGGTAATATGATATTGTACGTAGTACTTGGTTTATTAATTAACAGAATTGAGCAGATAAATTCCCTATTAAAGGCCAATATATAATATGCTCGATTGTGATTATATTCAATTTTATTCATTTTGCACAGGCTGCATCAATTTAATTACGTCATTTCTTAAATAAACTGAATTGGCCAGAAAAATTTCCATGTAAAGCTCAAAAAAAGTATGCTGACAATCTTATGCTGAAAAGGACATGAAATGTTCAGAAAAATATGAGGTTATAAATTGTAGCTGGTGCAGGTCTTCAAATCCATCCATTAGAGCAAGAACACACATATATAGAAAATTAAAAAATGATAAGAAAAAAAAAAATCTTGTAGATGGGTTCAAAATGGTTTTCTCCGTGCATTTTTCATATCATGTTGTGTCTATTCATTTGGAGCACTAACATTAATTGTCAAACCATTAATTTCGAGGTGAACGAGAATGCTAGCAATGAGGTACATATTAATGACACCTCTACTTTTTAAAACACTTGTATAACATTTTCATGAGCATTTAGAAAAGGAATTAAATGACATCATTCATAATAACACGCGAACATATATATGTATGATGTAGGATTTTGTGAATGCATGGAAGAAAGCTTGTCAGACGAGTGGAGGCGTGTTTACGGTGCAACCGGGAAAATACGTAGTGAGTGGCTCACTACTATTTGTAGGGCCATGCAACGGCAAAACAACGGTCACTATCAATGGAGAATTGATAGCCTCCAACGAAGTTTCACTTCCAACGGGCTATTGGATTGCGTTCAGATACGTGAATGACTTAACAATCAACGGCAAAGGCACATTGGACGGAAACGGACCCTCGGTTTGGGGGCGCAGCCAAGGCATAACCGTGAGTCTAATCTTTTATTTTCAAATTTTTGTCGACCTTATGTTAATTACTAACTATCGAAACTAACGTGTATAATATTTGAAATTGCAGTCGTTAAATCTCTTCGGCTTAACAAATGCCCGGATCGAAGACATAAATTTAAAAAACAGCAAGAATTTCCACATTAAACTCGACGGCTCTCAGGATGTGACGTTCTACCACTTGAATATATATGCCCCCGGCAACAGCCCCAACACGGACGGGATCCACATGGGACGCTCCAGCAACATCAGGATCCTCAACTCCGTGATAGCCACGGGCGACGACTGCATATCCATCGGGCCCGGAACGTCGAATGTCAACATTACCGGGATTTTCTGTGGGCCCGGCCACGGGATCAGCATCAGAAGCCTGGGAGGAAACAAAGGAGAACAGGATGTGAGTTTGATAACCGTCAAGAACTGCACTCTGACCGACACCCTTACCGGCCTCAGGATCAAGACATTCGCGCCTTCTGAGCCGCTCACCGTGTCCACCATCACATATCAGCAGATTATAATGAAAAATGTTGAGACTCCAATATATCTCGATCAGCACTATTGCCCCAGCAGGAGGTGCCCAAAGGTATATATAACACGGTCGAATTTGTTTCGTTCAAGTAATTGCACTTTATAATAATGTTTCTAATATATATGGTCAGGCGGATTCGAGTGTCCAGATCAAGGGTGTTAAATTCATAGATGTGCGAGGCAGCTCAGGGATGTCAATTGCAGCAAATCTCGATTGTAGCCGGATCAAGCCGTGCCAGGACATACAATTCAGTGGTGTTAACATTAATTTTAAAGGCCAATCCACAATCGCAGCATGCTCTAATGCCGACACCAAATTTGTAGGACCTTATCAGGTTCCTTCTAAATGTTCAGCACCTGCTCTGATATTGGAAAACAAATTAGACGATTCCTCAATGTAGGAATATTATTATCAGTCCTTTTTTTTTTCCTTTGTATTTTCACTCGGCTCGCGCCCCCGCGGGTATAAGTAGTGTAATTGACTGCAAAAGGCTCAATGCCACATTGTTTTATCAATAAAAGTCATTACCAATATGTTCAGATTTTCTGAGGTTTGATTTTTATTTTTATTTTGTTTCGTATTAATATTGTATTGAAATATGTTTAATTGAATCATGTGGTATCGATTGCTCTCAAAAAGAATAGAAAAGAAAAGAAATCATCCTGTATATATATTACATTAAAACTGATAACAAGTTTATTTCAAAAAGAAAAAAAAAAAAAGAAAAAAAGAAGGCAGTCATATATCACTAAATTTTGGCTATATCTACATTGTCTCGTAATTTGCAAATACTTCTATTGGACCAGTGTTATACTATAACACCATTTTTTATCATATTATCTACCCAAGCCCGTCCGTCTACCCGTTTCCTATCCCTAATTTATATATATAATATAAATATATAAGAGTTCACGGTCATTCCCACCTCTTCTCCCGTTTTGCTTCTCTCTCTCTCTCTCTCTCTCACACATATTGCCACTGTCGGCATCGTCATCCAACAACGGCCACCGTACTCCAGTGATAAAACTGACAAAATTATATCAACTAAATCATCTCGAATCTCTTTTCAAAATTCGAAATTGATTTATGATTGAATGTTCCGTTCACCGTAGATCAGAGGTCAAAATTTATGAATTTTCAACTTTGACCTCCGATCTAAGGCGAATCAGCAAGCCAATTTTGAATCGAAATTAAATTATGATCATGCATGCATGGTTGAGAGGAATTAAATCCGTCTTGTAGGTGATGAAAAACTCAACAGGTTGGAATTGATTGTGGCGAGACTTTTAGTCCGGTTGTCAAACCAGCCACTATTGATTACGGTTCTTATCTTATCGTTTTCTAAAGCATGGCCAATACACCAACTCTACGTCAAAAATGCTTTACATGCATCAACCTATGTGGTATCGAGATCACAATTTTTCGGATCATGTTTGCTTGTTAAAGAAATCGTTATATGGGTTGAAACAGGCTCCTCGAGCCTAGTATACACAATTTGCGGGTTTACTCACAGTACCATTGAAAGTGTAGTTTTAGTGGTGATGAAAATAAAAAAAGTGGGTGCATGGCTCGATATTATCAGAATTCGATTTTTTGTGTGAACCAATGTATTTTTAGCTTTTGGAATATAAATGAAAACGAAAATAAAATAAAAATTATGAAAATAAAATAATTAGGAAATGTAAAATGCAAGTTGGTCGGATGCCTCAAGCGTGTGCCAAAATTGAAATAGCAAGCAATAATGAAAATATGCAAGTAAAAGCAATGTTTCACCAAGTACAGCTAAAACAACCTAAAGTACAACCATGCATGCATGATCATAAAAATTTAAATAATGTAAATTAGCAAAAATCAAAAGTACTAATAGAAAGAGTAAGAAAAGTTGATGTGAAAGTTTAAATTTTTTTGGAAACTAACCAGAAACGAAGAGTAGGTCTATTATTCAACATAAAACTATGCATGAAAATTAAATTCAAAATAAAGCATATGAAATACTCAAAATAAAAATGATTAAGGACTCGATCTATGATCTAGATGTGTCACTTACCTAGATTACATGGACTTATCACAATATCTAATAAGAAATCTAAGAGCTAAGGCAAAATTCATAAAATGAAGAACAAGTATGAAATTAAAAGAAAGCTTACTTGAATTGAAAAGAGAATCCAAAAGTTTGAATGAAATTACAAAGCAAAATAAAATCCAAGGGAGTACTTGAGTTCTTCTTAGGCTCACAAACCCAATGCAAAGCTTGAAATTTACTCTAAGATTTAAAGTTTGGAAATTAAGTCTAAAAACCTAAGAGAGAGAGAGAATAAATCTCAAACACATGCAAGAGTTGGGAGGAGAGTTGATGCCTCCTATAGGGCAAGAGGTGGGATTTATATAGTTGTTTGTAGGGGCAAAATTGTTAAAACGTCACAAATCCCGGACTTGCGGTCGATCGACTAATATGCTTCATCCATGCCCAACTACTATTGAGCAGTCAATTTCGGAGCTTTCGGTCCATCCATGGTTCTCAGTCGATCAACTGCCCTGGTTCCAAGTGTTTTAGCTACTGCCGAGCAGTCAATTCTGGTAAGTTGCAGTCGATAGAGCTGTCGAGCCACTGGGCAGTCGATCGACAGCCCTACTGCTCCCGGCTTGATCTTCTCGTTTTGGCACGGACATTGGGTCTCAATATTTTGACTCGAAACTAGGCGCATGCTGGCACATCCTGGAGCGACTCTAACTCATTAGACCACCTACAACATAAGCATTTTAAGCTCAAAACCCCATGAATCAAACAAACTTCATCAACATTAATGATATAGAGCTTGAAACATTAAAATAGGAAAATAACCTAAAATCCTAACAAGATTTGACTCAAAACTACAAAAAACGACACAAAACCCTAAATAAAAGTACGGGAAAAAAACTACAATTACATGCAAAACAACCATGGACCACTCTCTCTTCATCTATCGCATAGGTATTGATATGGTATTTACTCTTATACATAGATGATATTATATTGACTGCTTCTTCCGGGAATCTTCGTAAGTCTTTTATATCATAATTAAGTTCGGAGTTTTCTATGAAAGATTTCGGACCATGAGCTATTTTTTGGGGATTGTTATTTCTTGTTATAAAGAGGGATTATTTTTATCCCAACGGAAGTATGCATCAAAAATTATTGAGCGCGCTGGAATGTCATCTTGCAAACCATCAAAAACACCGGTTGACACTAAGCCCAAGATGAGTGCGTCTTCATCTGAGTCTTATCCAGATGCGACTCATTATCGCAGCTTAGCAGAAGCTCTTCAATATCTAACGTTTATTAGGCCCAACATCACTTATGCGGTATAACAGATCGGTTTAACCATGCACGATCCATATGAGGAACACATGCATGAGCTCAAGCGGGTTGTGCGCTATCTCCAAGGCACACTTAACCATGTCTTATATTTATATATGTCTTCAACAACGACTCTTCTCTCTTATACAGATGCCGGGTGGGTGTTCGGATACCCGTAGATCAACTTCGGGCTATTGTATATTTCTTGGAGATAATTTGATTTCTTGGTCCGCAAAACTTCAAGATACGCTATCCAGATCGAGTGCTGAAGCAGAATATCGTGGAGTCACGAATGTCCTTTCCGAGTCATGTTGGTTACGCAACCTTTTACTGTAATTACGTTGTCCCATCTCAAAAGCTACCATGGTCTATTGTGACAACTTTAGCGCGATTTATCTCTCAGGTAACCTGGTTCAACATTAGCTGTCAATTATGGTAAGTTGCAGTCGATAAAGCTGTCAATCGACTGGGCAGTCGATCGACAGGAATGGCAGTCGATCGACTGCCCTACTGCTCCCGGATCGGTTTTCTTGTTTTGACACGGACATTGGGTCTCAAAGCTTTGGCTCGAACCTAGGAGCATGCCGGCACATCCTGGAGAGACTCTAACTCAATAGACCACCTACAACATAAGATTTTTAAGCTCGAAAAGCCATGAATCAAACAAACTTTATCAACATTAAAGATATAGAGCTTGAAACATTAAAACAGGGAAATAACCTAAAATCCTAACAAAACTTAACTCAAAACTACTAAAAAAGAAACAAAACCCTAAATAAAAGTACGGGAAAAACACCACAATTACATGAAAAATAACCACCCCACACTTATCGGTTTGTTCTTTCTCGAACAACTAAAAGAATCGAGAATGTACATGCAATGAAAATTATGTAAAAAGAAAGATTCGTGTGCTTATCCTAATTAATATGGTAAAAGTATCAACATAAACTCGTTATCGTCAAGCATTGCTCGTATTACTCTTCCTGAAATGAAAACCAAATCGATGACTTCCACACAATGGAATTTTTGAGGGTGTTCACTCGTTTCACTCAAGTGTTTCGTGATATGGAACGTGTATACTCTTGAATTGGACAATACATGCACCTCGTCAAGATTTCGCAAATCGAAAACTCAAAATTGCCCATTGTACATGACCAAACAAGAATCAAAAGAAGTCTTTATTTTGGGTTGTAATGTTGTCTCTTTGGTAAGTGACCGCTCGTCGTTGAAGCGTCAAAAATAATATTTATAAAGTCCTCGACTTTCCTCTACTAACTAGTAGCAGTGGCAAGCAAGGGTCGATCCCACGAGGAGTGTGGATTAATTTGTGATTATTCTTATTCGAATAAAATGACAAACGGGGGTAGAGATGATAAACTAACTAAATAACTAAAGAACGCAATTAAATAACAAAAGAAGTAAATAAAGCTTCCAGTCCTAGTTCCGTTTCCACCCTCGTTCCACTTATTTAACCAATCACAATATCATAATCCATTCATCATATGCGACTAAAAACCCTAAGTAGCAATAAGCTCGGCTACTCGCATTTGCCCTTACCGTTTACTCAATTAAAATAAGCTCTTTAATTGATTCAAATTATTGAATAACCTAGAATAAGCTCTCTAGATTCAACCCAACAACAGCATTAATATCTAGGCAAATAGGTTAATCTAAGCAATAAACGCATAAGCTCGGTTTATTCAACCTATGTTGTGTTACCCCTAATGATACGAGACCATTAGTTGCTTCAGAGAAATTGAAACTATGACAATTACACGGGAAGTAGTTCTCTTTCTAGCAATTGATAACCAAATCCCTAATCTAGGTGGCCAATTCAAATTAAGAATTAAGCAATCATGTCATGAATTTAGCAATCATGATATGTAAACAAGATAACACAAGCAACCGCATAAGAAGAACAAAAGACAATATTGCATAAATCAATTAAACGTAGTTTCACGAGGGTTTCAACATCCCTAGAACTAGATAAAACAATCTACTCACTCATGGAGTTCATAGAATAACAGAAAAATAAAGAAATAAAACATTGTTCTAAGATAGGGAAGAGATAAGAAAGTTTAGATCTTGGATTGTTGGTCTTGGATCTTCAAGCTCTTGTTTATTGGGTGATTTGGGATCCCCTCTTCAAGCCTTGGAACCCTAGAATTGTGTCAAATTCTGTTTTTGACGAGTTTGGGTCGAGTTTATATAGAATTCCTATTTCTTGCCGCCCAAGATTCTTCCTAAAATAACTCGGCCGAGTCGGCGTCGACGGAGCATCGACTGACGCGAACCAGCCCCGGTCGACGCACTGTCGACGCTACGCCCGCGTCGACTGACGCACCGTCGACGCAAATGTTCTGAAGCGTCGATCCTAGGCCCGTCAGTCGACGCACTGCCTGCCGACGCGTGCAGCCTGGCTCGCGTCGACTGACGCACAGTCGACGCAAATGTTCTGTTGCGTCGATCCTAGCCCGTCGATCGACGCACTGCCTGGTCGACGCGTGCAGCCTGGCTCGCGTCGACTGACGCACCGTCGACGCTCCGGCAGTTTGAGCGGTTATTTTCGAAAATCTATAAAAGCCGGTGGTTTTCTTCATTTTCAAGGGCTGGACGAGGGGGAAAGGTCCAGATATTGTAGAGAACCCTCGGTTCATGCCACCATTTCAATTACGCGCATAATTCGGGTTGAAGAGTCGAAGATTGCAAGTTCGAGTCGTCAATTCCTCGTTTGTTCTTCGTCTTTG
>BMAC01000061.1:549272-567357 GCA_014905375.1 Phtheirospermum japonicum | reverse complement strand
TAAATTCAAAATAAAGCATATGAAATACTCAAAATAAAAAATGATTAAGGACTCGATCTATGATCTAGATGTGTCACTTACCTAGATTACATGGACTTATCAACAATATCTAATAAGAAATCTAAGAGCTAAAGGCAAAATTCATAAAATTGAAGAACAAGTATGAAATTTAAAGAAAGCTTACTTTGAATTGAAAAGAGAATCCAAAAGCTTTGAATGAAAATTACAAAGCAAAATAAAATCCAAGGGAGTACTTGGAGTTCTTCTTAGGCTCACAAACCCAATGCAAAGCTTGGAATTTACTCTAAGATTTAAAGTTTGGAAAATTAGTCTAAAAACCTAAGAGAGAGAGAGAATAAATCTCAAACAGCATGCAAGATGGGAGGAGAGTTGATGCCTCCTATAGGGCAAGAGGTGGGATTTATATAGTTGTTTGTAGGGGCCAAAATTGTTAAAACGTCCACAAATCCCGGACTTGCGGTCGATCGACTAATATGCTTCATCCATGCCCAACTACTATTGAGCAGTCAATTTCGGAGCTTTCGGTCCATCCCATGGTTTCTCAGTCGATCAAACTGCCCTGGTTCCAAGTGTTTTAGCTACTGCCGAGCAGTCAATTCTGGTAAGTTGCAGTCGATAGAGCTGTCCGAGCCACTGGGCAGTCGATCGACAGCCCTACTGCTCCCGGCTTGGATCTTCTCGTTTTTGGCACGGAACATTGGGTCTCAATATTTTGACTCGAAACTAGGCGCATGCTGGCACATCCTGGAGCGACTCTAACTCATTAGACCACCTACAACATAAGCATTTTAAGCTCAAAACCCCATGAATCAAACAAACTTCATCAACATTAATGATATAGAGCTTGAAACATTAAAATAGGAAAAATAACCTAAAATCCTAACAAGATTTGACTCAAAAACTACAAAAAACGACACAAAACCCTAAATAAAAGTACGGGAAAAAAACTACAATTACATGCCAAAACAACCATGGACCACTCTCTCTTCATCTATCGCATAGGTATTGATATGGTATTTACTCTTATACATAGATGATATTATATTGACTGCTTCTTCCGGGAATCTTCGTAAGTCTTTTATATCATAATTAAGTTCGGAGTTTTCTATGAAAGATTTCGGACCATGAGCTATTTTTTGGGGATTGTTATTTCTTGTTATAAAGAGGGATTATTTTTTCCCAACGGAAGTATGCATCAAAAATTATTGAGCGCGCCTGGAATGTCATCTTGCAAACCATCAAAAACACCGGTTGACACTAAGCCCAAGATGAGTGCGTCTTCATCTGAGTCTTATCCAGATGCCGACTCATTATCGCAGCTTAGCAGAAGCTCTTCAATATCTAACGTTTATTAGGGCCCAACATCACTTATGCGGTATAACAGATCGGTTTAACCATGCACGATCCATATGAGGAACACATGCATGAGCTCAAGCGGGTTGTGCGCTATCTCCAAGGCACACTTAACCATGTCTTATATTTATATATGTCTTCAACAACGACTCTTCTCTCTTATACAGATGCCGGGTGGGTGTTCGGATACCCGTAGATCAACTTCGGGCTATTGTATATTTCTTGGAGATAAATTTGATTTCTTGGTCCGCAAAACTTCAAGATACCGCTATCCAGATCGAGTGCTGAAGCAGAATATCGTGGAGTCACGAATGTCCTTTCCGAGTCATGTTGGTTACGCAACCTTTTACTGTAATTACGGTTGTCCCATCTCAAAAGCTACCATGGTCTATTGTGACAACTTTAGCGCGGATTTATCTCTCAGGTAACCTGGGTTCAACATTAGCTGTCAATTATGGTAAGTTGCAGTCGATAAAGCTGTCAATCGGACTGGGCAGTCGATCGACAGGAAATGGCAGCTCGATCGACTGCCCTACTGCTCCCGGATCGGTTTTCTTGTTTTGACACGGACATTGGGTCTCAAAGCTTTGGCTCGAACCTAGGAGCATGCCGGCACATCCTGGAGAGACTCTAACTCAATAGACCACCTACAACATAAGATTTTTAAGCTCGAAAAGCCATGAATCAAACAAAACTTTATCAACATTAAAGATATAGAGCTTGAAACATTAAAACAGGGAAATAACCTAAAATCCTAACAAAACTTAACTCAAAACTACTAAAAAAGAAACAAAACCCTAAATAAAAGTACGGGAAAAAACACCACAATTACATGAAAAATAACCACCCCCACACTTATCGGTTTGTTCTTTCTCGAACAACTAAAAGAATCGAGAATGTACATGCAATGAAAATTATGTAAAAAGGAAAGATTCGTGTGCTTATCCTAATTAATATGGTAAAAGTATCAACATAAACTCGTTATCGTCAAGCATTGCTCGTATTACTCTTTCCTGAAATGAAAACCAAATCGATGACTTCCACACAATGGAATTTTTGAGGGTGGTTCACTCGTTTCACTCAAGTGTTTCGTGATATGGAACGTGTATACTCTTGAATGGGACAATACATGCACCTCGTCAAGATTTCGCAAATCGAAAACTCAAAATTGCCCATTGTACATGACCAAACAAGAATCAAAAGAAGTCTTTATTTTGGGTTGTAATGTTGTCTCTTTGGTAAGTGGACCGCTCGTCGTTGAAGCGTCAAAAATAATATTTATAAAGTCCTCGACTTTCCTCTACTAACTAGTAGCAGTGGCAAGCAAGGGTCGATCCCACGAGGAGTGTGGATTAATTTGTGATTATTCTTATTCGAATAAAATGACAAACGGGGTAGAGATGATAAACTAACTAAATAACTAAAGAACGCAATTAAATAACAAAAGAAGTAAATAAAGCTTCCAGTCCTAGTTCCGTTTCCACCCTCGTTCCACTTATTTAACCAATCACAATATCATAATCCATTCATCATATGCGACTAAAAACCCTAAGTAGCAATAAGCTCGGCTACTCGCATTTGCCCTTACCGTTTACTCAATTAAAATAAGCTCTTTAATTGATTCAAATTATTGAATAACCTAGAATAAGCTCTCTAGATTCAACCCAACAACAGCATTAATATCTAGGCAAATAGGTTAATCTAAGCAATAAACGCATAAGCTCGGTTTATTCAACCTATGTTGTGTTACCCCTAATGATACGAGACCATTAGTTGCTTCAGAGAAATTGAAACTATGACAATTACACGGGAAGCAGTTCTCTTTCTAGCAATTGATAACCAAAATCCCTAATCTAGGTGGCCAATTCAAATTAAGAATTAAGCAATCATGTCATGAATTTAGCAATCATGATATGTAAACAAGATAACACAAGCAACCGCATAAGAAGAACAAAAGACAATATTGCATAAATCAATTAAACGTAGTTTCACGAGGGTTTCAACATCCCTAGAACTAGATAAAACAATCTACTCACTCATGGAGTTCATAGAATAACAGGAAAATAAAGAAATAAAACATTGTTCTAAGATAGGGAAGAGATAAGAAAGCTTAGATCTTGGATTGTTGGTCTTGGATCTTCAAGCTCTTGTTTATTGGGTGATTTGGGATCCCCTCTTCAAGCCTTGGAACCCTAGGATTGTGTCAAAGTCTGTTTTTGACGAGTTTGGGTCGAGTTTATATAGAATTTCCTATTTCTTGCCGCCCAAGATTCTTCCTAAAATAACTCGGCCGAGTCGGCGTCGACGGAGCATCGACTGACGCGAACCAGCCTTCGGCGTCGACGCGCATCACCCGCCCGCATCGTCCTGCATGGGCTTCGACCGACGCCCTCCCAATCGACGCTTCAGAGCATGAGCGTCGACATTGCATCGACTGACGCCCTTCCAATCGACGCTTCAGAAGTGAGCGTCGACATTGCGTCGACTGACGGATCTTCTATCGACGCTTCAGCAGCTTCCCATCGACATGGCGTCGACCCAGCGTCGATCGACGTGCGCACAGTCAGCGCAGCACCGCACATCGCGTCGACTGACGCGAGCCATCCTCGGCATCGACGCGAGCCATCGACGCTACCTCCCTGATTCGCCGGTTTCCTCTCGTCGCTTGGTTGATCCTTGTCTCTCAACTTTCTTGTAAAACCTCATTCACTTATTATAGCACCAAATACTGCAAAATAGAGAAGAAATATACAATTGGTGCTCCTCCATTCGTAATAGTAAATACGCGAGAAATAAACATATATGATAATATTAAGCACATAAAAACATAGAGATTAAACCATTAATTACCGTACAATTTCTCGCTTATCAGTAAGGTATGGAAATATTTGGATATAGTGGCTAACACACGATCAAACGTGAACAATAATACACCAAAACCTTAACTTTCTAGAACCCAAAGCTTAAAATTGCTTCACCCTTCTCAAATTACCAAGCTTTCATTCGAAACCCTTTGTGCACTCACCACACTTTCTCGACTTTTATTTCACAATACTTAGAAGCTTTTCGAATTCGCTTCTTTTTACTAAACATAGCCTTTTTGAACATTAGGCCTTTCACTTGAACGCACGCTTTATCACTTTTCGTGATTTGTTTTGGAGTTTTTTTTTTTTTTTTTGTATAAGGAACTCAAAACCCAGAACCCACAATTGACTTCCCTCACATTTCTAGGCCAACTAACAACATACACTCTCATCCCACAATATATGAAGATATAAGATCTAAAATCGAGCTCCGCTAACAAGAAATGGGGCATAGGCTCAAGGGGGCTCATTTGGAATATTTTAAGTAGCTTATATATTTTGGATATGGCCGAAATAAGGGTGATATATATGCCTCGAGGTCATTTCCAAATTCAATAATGTACGAGCAAAATCAGCCCACCTCAATGTAATTTCCCATAAAAATACAAGCAAGACCGATAATTCACACAAGGCTACTCACTAGTTTGCACTGGGTTTTGGAAAACAAAAATCAAAAGAGATTTTAGAGCTTTGCAATCTTTTCACGAGTAAATTGATTATATATATATATATATATATATATATATATATATTATATATATATATATATTATAGGCGGGTTTTGGACGAAGCACAAAAAACTCAACTCCTTACACAAGAGGATATATACATGCAAAAACCCGACAAGTAAACTATTCAAACTTCCAAGACACGATCATATATATATGGTGATTGCTCAATAATGTAATAAAGACACAAAAGACACAAAAATGACTCAACCATATAAATGCACAATTAGTAAGCGTCGCTTCACCAAGAATGCGTCACTTCGCCAAGGCTCGAGTTAAGAAAGACAAAATCATGCTCTGTAAAACCTGGACCCTAACCACCTACCCACCCCACACTTAAACCATGCAATGCCCTTATTGAATTTTAATGAAAAACAAGTAAAAGGAGGGTGAGATAGAAGCTTCCTAAACCGAGCGAGTTTGGGTCGAGCTCGGTGGGGTCCACTTAATCATCTAAGCAATCCAAGTGAAAAATGAGCATGGATTGTTTTCTCCCGGCTCCATGAATGCTACTAGCTTATCAAATCGGCAAAGGTTAGAATCAGAAAACCAAAACACTATAAAAGAAAATCACACAAAATTAAAAACTCAAGAAAATATGCACATGACTCAAAAAAAAAAAACAAGGACTAAAAAGAACAAAAACACGACACAAATTTTTTTTTTCCAGCTTTTCAAATGTTGTTGGATTTTTATATTATAAGAAAGAAAGAAATAATGAAAGAAAATAAATAAATGGAAAGAATTTGGGTTGCCTCCCAAGAAGAGCTTGTTTTACGTCACTAGCTTGACGAACTCCTTTCTTGGGTAATGTGGAAGTTGAGACGGGAGGGTCCACCAAAGCAATCACTTCCTTGTCTGGTGGCAAGAGAAAGCCGTGACGATAGGGCTTAACTCAATGGTCATTGACTTGGAATCGTTATTGAGTCTTGGGGTCGATCAAGGTTATCGCCCCACTCAGATTGACCTCCCCAATTGTATAGGGCCCCATCCATTTGGATTTTAACTTGCCGGGATGTAGGGCCAATGGTTTGTACATATTTGTATGTGATTTTCGTATATTTTTGCATCGTATGTTGTGTGCTTTTACGTGTTTTAGGTTTATCTTTTTATCATTTTTTTTTCCTTTTGATGTTTTTCATCTCGTTTGGTGTTTAATGTGTTTTTACTTTATTTTGTATGAAATAATCTAATTTTGTTTAAGGTGTATATCTCAGCTCAGAAACAGATGGAAGCAATGTGTGTAACGGGTACGAGTCTACGACCGACCATCGTGCGTCTACCCAGTGTCGAGCATGCTTGACACTAGCCGGTGCTGGCACCGTCAGCACGTCGACGCTGACCCGCGTCGACTGACGCACCGTCGACGCAAATGTTCTGAAGCGTCGATCCTAGGCCCGTCAGTCGACGCACTGCCTGCCGACGCGTGCAGCCTGGCTCGCGTCGACTGACGCACAGTCGACGCAAATGTTCTGTTACGTCGATCCTAGCTCTGTCGATCGACGCACTGCCTGGTCGACGCGTGCAGCCTGGCTCGCGTCGACTGACGCACCGTCGACGCTCCGGCAGTTTGAGCGGTTATTTTCGAAAAATCTATAAAAGCCGGTGGTTTTCTTCATTTTCAAGGGCTGGACGAGGGGGAAAGGTCCAGATATTGTAGAGAACCCTCGGTTCATGCCACCATTTCAATTACGCGCATAATTCGGGTTGAAGAGTCGAAGATTGCAAGTTCGAGTCGTCAATTCCTCGTTTGTTCTTCGTCTTTGTTTTACTTTCTGTATTTTCGTTTTAGTTTCTTAGATTTCAGACTTTAGATGTTAGATAGATTAGTTTGTAATTCGTAGTTTAATTTCTCGTTTGAACTTCGCGACTTTTCTCGTTAATTTCGTAAGCTTTCATTTCTTTGTTGGAGATGCTTGGTGATTTGCAGGTTTTAAATGCTTAAGTTCTCGTTTTTAATTGCATGATGTTTAGAGTAACATGAGCTTATGCGTTGAGTTTTATGGTTGGTAGTTTATCGGTCAGCTGCTTAGGGTCGTTTAGAACCATCGGGATTGACAACCCCGATCGTGGAGACGATTTTTTTACTTTCTGTATTTTCGTTTTAGTTTCTTAGATTTCAGACTTTAGATGTTAGATAGATTAGTTTGTAATTCGTAGTTTAATTTCTCGTTTGAACTTCGCGACTTTTCTCGTTAATTTCGTAAGCTTTCATTTCTTTGTTGGAGATGCTTGGTGATTTGCAGGTTTTAAATGCTTAAGTTCTCGTTTTTAATTGCATGATGTTTAGAGTAACATGAGCTTGCTTTTAATCGCTGAAATTATGATTTTGATTATGTTTATGCTTGTTGGCTAAGTTTATTGGTCTAGTGTGCCTAGGGTCGTTTAGAACCATAGGGAGTGACAACCCTGATCGTGGAGACGATTTCGGCGCACTAGACCCTCGTTTTCATTAATCGGTTTTAAAGCTTTTAATTTTATTGCTCGTAGATGTTAGAAAACCTCAAACTAAATTGGATCGAGTGTTTAGTTTAGTTTTTAATTTCATAGTAATGTACGTAAAATCGAACACCGGAATAGTTTCCTATTAGTCTTCCTTGTGATTCGACTCGAGTCAGCTTATCGCCTACAATAGCTCTGTTCTCTTGCGGACGATCTTTTCATTATTTTAAACGCGAAAAAGTTCGATTCAAATTTTGGCGCCGTTGCCGGGGAAGGCTAAAGGCTACGTTTTTTGGTGTTTGCTTTTATTTGTGTGTTCGTGTTAGTATTTGGTGTTGAATTTTGTTTTGTTTATTTTTATACTTTTTGGTACGTTTAATCTCGGTTTTTGAGTGTTGTGCTTTGTAGCCACATTTTTGAAGACTTGAGATTAATTTGATTGAAGATGGCGAATTATCGAGTTAGTTCGCTATATGATGACCCTTACGCTCCAACTCTCGATTGTCAAGTCCCTCCATCGTTTTATGACTCGTATGCTCCGAGAGGTCAAGAATGGGCCTATGCTTTTGACTATCCTGGCCCATGTCCTTCATATTGCTGTAATCCGAGCATGGATTCTTATGCACCGTCTCGTGGGTATTATGATCCGGGTCTTGGCGATTCTTATGCTCAATTTGTCCTGCCTTATCCATACGCGAACTCGTATGCTCCTACGTTTCAAGATTTCCATTCTTCGAGCTACGACGTTTACACTCCACCCACATCCAATGCATATATTTTGAGCGGCGATCATTCCGTCACTGTTTCTCAAGATCTTTTAGCCGAGATTGTGGAAGCGACTAGACGTATGGATGAACGCATATAATGTATGGATGAACACATAGAACGCCTCGATATTCAATTAGAGCAATTTGACAACAAGGTGTACGAGGTAGACCAACCTTGTCATGAGGAGTTGCCCGTCTTTGATATGAAAAATTACACCTTTGTTGATGGCAATTCCAGCTTTGATGATGTTTTGAACGAGGTGTGCGAAGATATGAGATTTTTGGGTGAGAAGAAAGAGGTGGAAGTTAGCATTTTCTCTCCCGTGCTTTTTGAGGATTATATACACGACTGCGTGGGAGAGTTGTCTTCGGGTGAACTTATTGAATCTCATGCCGTGCCGCTTGATTCTTTGTACGAACATGAGAAGGAGGTGTTTGACGAGATAGTTGAGAAAGAGCCCGTTTYCCCTCTTTTAAGCCCAAATCCGACTTTTCATGACTTTGAGGGCGTTGAGGCGGTGATCAAGGGAACGACAGAGCACGGGTTGGTTGATAGACGTTTCAAGTGCTCGAAATATTTTCTAAGTCTTCCTTTGATCGAGGATCACCCCGTGTGCCCATTATTTTTTGATATATTCGAGGTGATCGATTACTCCCGGTTCCGACCTCCGAAACTAGTTGGAGTGTTCTGTATCTCGGGTTGTGCTTTTTATGCTCGCCTTGGTGATTATCATCGCCAATTCTTGCTTTTAGAAAATACCAAGGCGTGGCACGACCCTCATCTATTTTTAGACCCGGGATGACATCGAACGTGGACGTCGTCAAGCTAGAGACGTTAAATTAAGCGCTTCTTGGGAGGCAACCCAAGTCTTTTAACTTTATTTGCTTTTGTGTGTTTTTGTTTCTTTTCGTTTTAGGTTCCCCTCGGCGTTGAAGCCCTTTGAATGGTCTTGGATGCTCGACTCATTATCACAAGCACGATTTCAGGGACGTATCTCTCTTTCTCTTTCTTTTACCATACCTTGCTTAATTTTTCATTTTACACAATGTGGACATTATATGGTTTAAGTGTGGGGGGGTTTGTCCTTGGTTGGTTAGTAAATTTTTGTATGCTTGCTTGTGGTTGATTTGAGTTGTGTGTATTGATATTGATTGGAACCTTGACGAAGTGACGTGGTTAGATGCTTTGGTTAGGATATTTAGACTTCTGTTCGAATAATAGTGTAATTGTGGGGAATGAAGTGTAAATAATCTATGAAGTGTCTTGTCTCTTGTTCTATTCATGTTTCGTTCTTAAGAGTCGAATACTCTCTACTAGCCCCATTTTCCGATACCCTCTATAAGATTTTATGTTATTTTTATTTTTATTTTGGAGACGTTAATACTCCGTGTGTTGAATTTGAAAAGATGTTATCAGTTGCACATAGCAACATAAGATCGGAGTCAATGAACTCTCGTTTATGAATTATGTAAATTATGTTCGTTTAGTACCTTATCTCTTTAGGTACTCAAAAAAAATTATTAAAAAGAAAAAAAAAGAAAAATAAAAATAAAAAAAAGAAGAAAAAAGAAAAGAAAAGGAAAGAATAAGTACAAGAAGATAAAACCTTGTACAAGTTGAGTTCTTATTTTTATTTTTATTTCTTAGATTGTTTTGTTAAAGAGGTGTATAGATGACTGGGCTAGTCGGGTGACGATTTGGCGGTTTTTCGTCTCGTTTGGTGTTTTAATGTGTTTTTACTTTATTTTATATGAAAATAATCTAATTTTGTTTTATTTTGGTGTTATAGCTCGAGAAGACGAAGATTGGATAAGCAAATGTGCTTGTGCTGACACTAGGGTTACCCAGTGTCCGAGTCATGTTGACACTAGCTGCCGCAGCCTGGCTTCGCTGTCGACTGACGCACCGTCGACGCAAATGTTCTGTTGCGTCGATCCTGGCTCGCGTCGATCGACGCACTGCCTGTCGACGCGTGCAGCCTGGCTCGCGTCGACTGACGCACCGTCGACGCAAATGTTCTGTTGCGTCGATCCTAGCTCCGTCGATCGACGCACTGCCTGGTCGACGCGTGCAGCCTGGCTCGCGTCGACTGACGCACCGTCGACGCATGTCGACGCTGCGACAGTTTGAGCGGTTATTTTCGAAAAATCTATAAAAGCTGGTGGTTTTCTTCATTTTCAAGTGTTGGGACGAGGGGGAAAGGTCCATATATTGTAGAGAACCCTCGGTTCATGCCACCATTTCAATTACGCGCATAATTCGGGTTGAAGAGTCGAAGATTGCAAGTTCGATTCGTCAATTCCTCATTTGTTCTTCGTCTTCATTTTACTTTCTGTATTTTCGTTTTAGTTTCTTAGATTTCAGACTTTAGATGTTAGATAGATTAGTTTGTAATTCGTAGTTTAATTTCTCGTTTGAACTTCGCGACTTTTCTCGTTAATTTCGTAAGCTTTCATTTCTTTGTTGGAGATGCTTGGTGATTTGCAGGTTTTAAATGCTTAAGTTCTCGTTTTTAATTGCATGATGTTTAGAGTAACATGAGCTTGCTTTTAATCGCTGAAATTATGATTTTGATTATGTTTATGCTTGTTGGCTAAGTTTATTGGTCTAGTGTGCCTAGGGTCGTTTAGAACCATAGGGAGTGACAACCCTGATCGTGGAGACGATTTCGGCGCACTAGACCCTCGTTTTCATTAATCGGTTTTAAAGCTTTTAATTTTATTGCTCGTAGATGTTAGAAAACCTCAAACTAAATTGGATCGAGTGTTTAGTTTAGTTTTTAATTTTGTAGTAATGTACGTAAAATCGAACACCGGAATAGTTTCCTATTAGTCTTCCTTGTGATTCGACTCGAGTCAGCTTATCGCCTACAATAGCTCTGTTCTCTTGCGGACGATCTTTTCATTATTTTAAACGCGAAAAAGTTCGAGAATTGGAGCAAGACGGGCATACCAACTTCAAGCTCTTTCGGAACTAACCTCTCGTCATGGATTTGCTTTGTCCTCTCCTTATAGATACGAGCATTGTCATATTGAATTTTCTGAAGCTCATCTAACTCCTCCACTTGCAACATCCTTTCAAGCCCGGCCTACTTTAAACCCATATTCGCGGCCTTCATCGCCCAAAATGCTTTATGCTCAATCTAAACGGGTAAGTGACAAGATTTGACAAAGACCAAACGATAAGGGCTCGTGCCTAGAACTATTTTGTAGGCCGTCCGAAGGGCCCACAAAGCATCGCTCAACTTCCTCGACCAATCCTTTCGATTAGGTTGCACCGTCTTCTCAAGCACGCTCTTCACTTGCTTGCTACTCGTCTCAACTTACCCCGATATTTGGGGGTGATATGGTGTAGATATATTGTGCTTGATCCCATAGATTCTCATGAGCTTCTCAAATATCTTATTACAAAAATGGCTACCCCCATCACTTATAATCACTCTTAGAAAGCCGAAACATGCACAAATATTCTCTCTTACAAACTTAACCACCACATCGGCATTATTTTTGGTTGTGGGGATAGCTTCAACCCATTTTGAAACGTAGTCGACCCCCAGAAGAATGTATTCGTGTCCATCCACCGATTTGGGAAACAAACCCATAAAGTCAATCCGCCAAACGTCAAATATCTCAACTACCAAATTTTCAACCAAGGGCATTTCGTTCCTCTTTGAGATACTCCCCGTGCGTTGGCATCTATCACATGTTTGAACATGAACTTGAGCATTGTAATGTAGTGATGGCCAATAAAAACCCGCACTCAAAATCTTAAGGGTCATCTTTCTTCCTCCAAAGTGGCCCCTGGTTTGGTGATCGTGACAAAACGATAAGAGATCTTGAATTTCATTCTCGGGAACACACCTTCTAATCATCCCGTCCCTTCCCACTTTATACATGAAGGGATCATCCCAATATAAGCTTTGGCACTTAGCAAGGAAACGGTTCTTCTCTTGCCAACTCATATTCGGTCGGAGATCATCATTCGCCAAGTAGTTCAAAAAACTAGCATACCACGGTGCTTGAGCCACTTCAAACAAGTTTTTGCCTATGGCTATCCCATCTCCACTGTTCGTGACCATCCTTGAAAGGTGATCGGCTACCTCGTTTTTCAACATCAAACTCTTGGAGCAATAGGATCCAACAGATGAGGCGAGGTTTAGCTTGGAGCTTGGAGAGAAAAATAGCGCAAAGCGGCATGATCACTATGGACAATGACTCGTGATCCAGTAATATAAGATCGAAACTTCTCAAGAGCAAAGACCACGGCCAAGATCTCCCTTTCGGTTGTCGTGTAATTCTTTGGGCATCATTGAGAATTAAACTCGTATAGTACACCACCCTCAACAACTTGTCCACTCATTGACCAAGAACGGCCCCCACCGCCTCATTTGAAGCATCGCACATAATCTTGAAAGGCAAACACTAATCGGGAGCTACTACGATGGAGGCGAATACAAGACTTCTCTTAATCGACATGAAAGCGTCCTCACAAGCTTCACCAAATTCAAAAGGGACGTCATTGCTTAACAAACGTCATAAAAGGCAAGCAATGTTGGAAAAATATTTTATGAATCTCCGATAAAAACCGGCATGCCCAAGGAAACTTTTCATGTCTTTCACGTTGAGAGGAGGTGGTAGCTTTTCAATGACTTCAATTTTGGCCTTATCGACCTCAATCCCCCGCTTCGAAATCAAATTCCCAAGAACTAGGCCACTCCGAACCATGAAGTGGCTCTTTTCCCAACTTAATGTCAAGCTTGTCTCTTCGCATCGGGCTAGCACCTCTTCGAGATTTTTTAAACATTCGCCAAATGAGTCCCCGTATATAGAGAAGTCATCCATAAAGACCTCAAGGGATTTATTGATCATGTTGAAAAATATTGAGAGCATACACCTTTGGAATGTTCCGGCGTACATCGGTCCGGAGAGCAGGTCCCTGCAAATTACCCAAAAATTGGTGACCTGGACATTTGCACCGAAGTGGGTGGTGGTTCTCCTACAAACCCACCACCAATTTCAACATCGCCAATTCACTCGCCGCCGCACGAGTCTCAATATGTTGTGCCTGTTCCTGCACTACTCGACGTCGCTCCAGAAGCACGGGTGTTTCCCGGGCAGCCCGTAGACATTGACAATCCACCTGGTTTGTTGTTTGTCGCCGATACATTTGGACCAGTTGGGAACCCTACCCTGAAGATATCCCGGAGATTGCACAATATTCCTCCCGGCATGGTGCCTTCGGCTTTTCCAAAAAGCCAAGCAGGCCCAAGGTGCAATATGCCGATTGAGCACATGAACCTTGCCGAGGACGTCGCCATGATGACGGACCCTGATGATGATAAGTATGTGCCTGCCACCCCAGTTGTTGCGCCGACGACCTCACCTGCTCCTCGCTTAGCCAAGAACACAACACCTCGCCGGAAGTAAACTGTGAAGCTGGCTGACAAGAAAAATCCTTCAGTGTCCATCAAAGTTTCACCGGGTTCTACTGAAACCGAGTACTCGTCTCCTCCTTATACAATTTTGGATTCTTTCTCTGGAGAGGTGTCAAGTTCCTCCAGGCCGGTTGCTGCGAGTCCCCCTCCATCTCCTGTTCGTGAGGCTCAACCCGACTTTGATCCTCATCTGTTCGAGTACTCCCCTGATTCTTCGTATGATATTCCCATCCGTGATTTCGTGTCTACGGTGAAGGATGAAAGGAGAAAATCCAAAGATTCCAAGAAGGTCAATGTTGGTTCTCATGTTGATTCCCCAAAACCAACATCTCCGCAAACCCAGTCTGCATCATCCTTCGGTTCTACTTTTGCTGATACTACTTCTCCTGATTATGCATCGATCCCATATGATACCTCTGCTCATTCCCACTCCTCTACTGGCACTCCCTCTCAGACCATTGAGTTTGAAGACATGGAACCATTTTCTGAGAGATTCTTGACTGCTGAGGCCGAGGAGTTATTTTCTGAGTACCAAAACTGGAGTTTGCTTGCTGAGCACCGAGTTCCTGTTGGGGTGTTTGAGAAGCAAAGTTTGATCGCTTTCTTTCAGCATAAAGGTATGTATTCCACTATCTCCACCGCTATGCCTTTTGTCCGCGATATAGTCCTGGAGTTTTATGCGAATTTGGTGCCTTCCATTGCTGATCTCCATTCGGTGAATTATGGTAAAGTTTTTGTGCGTGGAAAGGTTTTTAGTTTTACTCCTGATTTAATTGATGAGCTTTTGGGGACTGAACCATATCGTGGTGATTCTACTGTGGATGACATGAATGAGGTCATCTTGTTTTTGTCTGGGGGTATGGTGAATACATGGCGTGAGCAGTTGTTGAGTACCCGTCTTTCCTCTCTTTACTCTGTTCTACAAAAAGTGGTTATCTGTAACTGGGTTCCCTCTAAGAACACAACGTGTGTTACGCGGCCTCTGGCCCAGTTCTTGTACAAGCTTGGGAGGGGAATCAAGTTTAGCTTTGGGCAGCATGTGTTTGACACAATTTCTAAGTTTGCCACAACCAAGTCTGCGTCCTCCTTGTCTTTCCCTCACTGATCTTTAGCTTACTTGAGAATCAAGGCTTACCGCTTACTCCTGCTGACGTCCTTACTGGTGAGGCTGAATGGTTCGCTTAGCGGGGCCAACATATATCTAGTGTGAGGGTTATTGATCTCCCTTGGCAGGCGCCCTTTCAGGAAGGTGTTGTTAGTGGTGTTGGTTTTGGTCTTCCCACCACTGGTACCAACATGGTCAACATTTTGGCTCAAGTTGTTCGTGCGCATGTTGCTTGGATTGATAACCAAGTTTCCCAGCTGCAGGCGCTTCAGGGTTCCTTCATGGAGGCCCTTTTGCCTTTAGGCCAAAAAGGGGGAGATGATCGTGGCGACGCTGATATGGATGAGGCAAGTGCTGATGATGTTGCTGCTGCCGAGGCTTTGGCGAGTCTTGCTCGTGAGAAGAGAAAAAAGAAGATCCGTACCCGAAACAAGGCATTGAAGAAAATGAAGAAACTTTTGAAGAAGAGAAAGGATCGAGGTGAAGGAACTTCGACATCCCCTCGTCGTTCGAAGAGGGTGTGAAGTCAATAAGTTCCTTAGTTTTAGTTTTGATAAGTGGTTGAATAAACAATGTTGGTTTTTCATGTTAGGTTGGTTTTTTGGTAAACATTGGTTATTTTGTTTAGGGGGAGTTTTCCAATTTCAGGGGGAGTCTTAGTGTTTTAGTTTGAGTTCTACTGCGTCGTAGTATTTTGTCCAGAAAGGCAAAAGAGGGAGATTGTTAAGAATTTATTCTTGGCAATAATTCCTATTTTGTTTGTTTGCCTTTCTTGGACACAAGATAAATTAGTACTCTAGATTTTGTTTCCTAAATTGTATTTAGGACTTTATTTAGTTTCCTAGATTATGTTTAGGATTTGTTTTACTTGTTTACCAAGTTTAGGATTCTGAAATTGTCTATTTAAGACATGAGAAGACAAAGACTTATAGATACTCACTACAAGAAATTTGATGTTCGATGACGATACGTTTCGTCACTAAAAGTCTATTTTTTCATCACTGAATAGAAACAGTGACGAAAATTGAGCGTCACAACGGTTGTCATAGTATTGCTGTCACCATTGGTGAAAGTGACAATTTTTTCAAGTGCGTCACTAAATGTTCGGTTTTGATGACGCTGATGTAAATTGTCATCATAGATGATACTATTTGGTGACGCAGAATTCGTCACGTAAGTGATTGAAAATTGTCATAAAAAGATCGATTTTGTCACTATATGTTAACATTTTCAATGACGAACACTTAATTTGTCATCAAAATATTTGACATTCCGTGACAAACATAACTACAATGACAGTTTTTATTAAGTTATCACGACACTCATATTGTCATAATATGTATTAAACAATTTCCAAATATAATGTAATTCATCACGATAGATCTGTTTTATAGTGACATAATATTGACCGTCATTGAACATCTATACTTATAATGACAAACCATTGTGTCACCATTTACTATTAGAGGTGATGAAAATATTTGTCACAAAAAAATTAGCAATATATGACGAATTATATTATCATCATAAAAGGTATATGTTCAATGATGATTTAATGGGTACATATGGTGATAAAACCCATTGTCATTAAATGAATTTATATGGTGACAAACCAATCCTCATAAATAATTTAGTTTAAGTGACAAGTTCAAAGTATTATGTGATGAAACAAGTTATCATAATTTATTAAAGTGACAAATTTGAAATACTTATGTGACGCTTAAAGTTGTAATAATTGAGTGAACACGATTTGATTATTTACTTTCATGACGACATAAATTGTCCTGAATATGTACATTAATTTGTCATTATTCTTGTAATGAAAAATATTATAAAGATAAAAATGAAAGTAAAGAAGCATTTGTCATTACAATAGAATGATAAGAATATTCCAAAATATTTCTTCGACCATTTAGAACATATACCAAAACACTAACAACTAGCCAAAATATTACTATGAAATATCTAAAACACATACCAAATCAGACAGCTAGATTAATGTATTTGAACATTCAAAACAAGGACTTGAAAACTTAAACTAAACCAAAAGAGTTAAACTCCAAAGTAGGATGCAAATTCCTTGACTAACCACTTCCAATCACCATCCAGCTTCAACTTTCTTTCCTTAAACGATTTGACCTTAATTCAGTCTCGAAAACACAGCCGTATGCAATTGTCTCCGCAGCAAAAGCACACATAAAAATACATAATTAGCAAATACAAATATCCAGATTGAGAAAAATTACCATCTTTGGACATGCAAGCTAAATCATGTCGTAGCCATAAAAATAACAATCAATTTAACATTAGAACTAAAATGCTATATTGGTGGATACCGTGTTGATAATTTGATGGTTCAATGCTGCGAAATATGTTAACCCAGACGAGATGATTTCCTTTTTTCTTTGATAAATATTTTCTACTTCTAGGAAGAAGGTATATGAAGGACCACAAAGCTACAGACTTTAAATATTAGGAATTTAAATTATCTGAGGCTTGTAATTCAACAAGTGCATCATGATTAACCAATTCGTTCTTCATGCAATAAAAATCAGACAACCTAAATAGAAAATTAAGAGCATATTTAGCCCGCATATTTCATTTCTTCTTTACAGAATGAAATTTATTAATATTTTTTCCCCAATCAAGCTCATATGACAATGCCTCGACATCTGAATTCTCAGTGCATCTAACGTTTGCCACTAGAGATAAATTTTGAGACAATCCAAAAGCATGACGATTAGAGTTAATTTATTATTATAAATTGTGGTTGTACAAATCTAATCCATTCGAAATACAATATTATTAGGTATGCCAATATTTAATTTGCATTCAAGTCATCATACCTTGAGACGAATTTCATCTTGCGTAGTTGAATAATTAGTAAGTAACTGTACTTTCTCAACTTGATCGTCCTCCGATTCACGATATATAAAACACAAAAGAACCTTCTTCCCTGCAATATAAAGATCGCTGGTATAAAACACAAAAGGCAAGCTTATAAGATTTGAGTTAGGATTGAGAAGTCAGTACCGATTAATTAGCAAGATCAGCCACCTCAAGTACAGCTTTGGCCACAATACCTCCCCTTTGAATCATGGATTTAATTCGATTACCACATCGTCTCCAAATCTATTGGCAAGCTGTACACCAGTAGCAGGAAAACTAATTATCCGTAGTCCAGGTTGAAGAACAAAGAAAAAGCGGTATGCTGTAATTCCTAATTCAACACGTGTTCCATATATAGTGTGAGTTTCCAATTTTTGTCGTGATGTTTTTTTCCTTCTTTTTTTTTGTTGCTGTTGCTTGTTTGGGAAGGGGATGACTAGCTCATTTGTTTGTTGTATTATAAATTTTAAACTAATATTTC
>BMAC01000061.1:511152-534153 GCA_014905375.1 Phtheirospermum japonicum | reverse complement strand
GTCACACTTTATTATATGTTTGTCATAAAATGGGTTTTCCGAACCTTTTTTTTTGTCATCCCAAAATTGTGACAAAATACATTTAAACGTCATCAAATATAAGTATTCGTGACGAAATCGGTAAACAATTGTGACAACAATAAATGTTGTCATAGAAGGGTGTTATTCTATGACGAAATTAAAAAACGTCACTATTAATTAACATACTATGACGAATTTTTATGCGTGGAAAAAAAATCGTCACTAAACATCAGATATCTTGTAGTGACTTTTTAGACGCACGGCTTCTGAGACGCAAGATAAAGAAGCAGTAGGCGACGCAACACAAGGAAGAACACAAGTAAGATAACTACTTGGAGCCACTGCTCGAGATCAAGGTTTTCGAAGTTGCGTGACAAACAGAGGAGATCTTTCATCTAGGAGACAAGTATTTAGTATCATATGTTTGATACTTTAGTTTTCATATATTACTTCTTATCTTTTTGTATTAATCGTGAACAAAGAAAGTAATATAGTTTTCGGGTTTGTACACCCAAGTTCACAAGTACTTTTACTTGTGAACTGAATTTAAATTGCT
This sequence comes from Phtheirospermum japonicum, assembly GCA_014905375.1. Lineage (NCBI taxonomy): Eukaryota > Viridiplantae > Streptophyta > Magnoliopsida > Lamiales > Orobanchaceae > Phtheirospermum > Phtheirospermum japonicum. Next base: position 533,576 of record BMAC01000061.1, on the reverse strand, counting down.
GTGTTCTTGAGTTTAAATTCCCACAGCATATTTTTAGTTAAACTCTGGTTGATGTTGATTTCAGTGTTGGTTAACATTGAAAACAACATCATATACTGATACTTATTTACAAAATCATAGACCTATAATTCTACAGTATACATATTATTCACAATTCCTATCGAGATAAAATTAATTCAGTTCAGTTTTCAATAAAATCGCTCCCTATCAAATCTAATTTTTACCGCTTACAAAATGTATACAATTCATTTTTCGGTCATAAGCGCATAACCAAATTGCACTTCCACCTAAATACGTACAATTGTTGCTTCCTAAAATGTAAACAATAAATACATACCAAATCCCATTCCACCATTCAAGAATATAATAATTTAGAAAATTACATCTAGAAAACTTTTATGCTTTTAAATGAACGACAAACTTAGCTCTCCTTAAAACTGTTTAAGTAAAATGATGCTTTAAAATTGGAAGTACAAATTCAACCTACCTTAATACCATATAATTAAATAAATTTATACCATCTTGATTTTATTCCTCCGAATAGAACATGGCCATAGGGAGTGAATACCACTACTATCGTATCGATAGAAAGATCTCAGGTGTGAATCCACCGATCTATCTATCGATCCATATATAGAATCCAACATTCACATTTATGAAATAAAAATAAAAAACTCAATTTCCTCTCTACTCCATGTACGAGTTGAGTAGTTAAAGGGGTAGTAATAAGTGCAATCGATTCATAGTAAACTAAAATCTCTTGATGCTGTATTTTCTTATAATTTTTGGGAGTTGAAAAGGTCTTTATAGAGCTAAGGGGAAGGGCGGAAGAAATCTATCTTTTGCTTTTGATGGATCGCTCCCGGGGCAAAGCATTGGTATTCTTAGTGCCTCTCCCTCTGTATTTGTCTTTTCACTCCTATGCAAATTTCTTATTGCATAGCAATGTAAGTTGGGATTCATAGAACCAATGGAGTAAAAGTATTGGGAAACATCCTAACCACTTAGGCCCACAGGCAGATCGGGTCCTCAGAATAATGGACTTCCCAAACATGTAAATAACTTATTTCCCCCCATATCCCACTTAGACTATCTCCAAGAGACTCCCTATATTGGCTCCTTAGCCAATTTAGAGAGTCAAATTAATGATATTTGTTCCAACAGCCTCCTGGTAGGGACTCCTCAAATTTAGGAGCTCCCTACATTTTTTTTTTAAGCTCCCTAAATGTAGGGAGCCAAACATGACTCTCTATTATTATTATTATCATTATTTTTTAAATTGGCTCCCTATACATGTATGATAAAAAACTTATTAATAGAGAGTCTGTTGGAGTGAAATTAGAAGGGAGTTCCTAAAGTAGGGAACTGACATAAGTAAAGAATCTGATATAGTAAAATGGGATAGAGAATCTGGAATAATAGAAATAATTATTTTAGAAAATAAAATTTAGGGAGTATGATAGAGAGTTTGTTGGAGTTAGTTTTACCGTACAACGGGGTTATCACACACACACGTACATACAAGTCAATTTCTTGTACACCATTAAGATAATGATAAGTTCACGTAGGGGTGGGATCTTTGTGGGAAGCCCGTAGGTGAGATCTAGAACCAATTTCGGCCAACAAAAATTATTGATCCAATGATCCTTATTATATGATTGTATATATGGTAAATTGTATTTATTTACGCCTGTGACTCATTTTATGGTACATTGAAGGGTATCTTAGCCATTTCATTTCCCCCAAATCCGAGATTAAGAAGTGTGCTGCCATTTTCATTCCTTCCCAGCTTTCTCATAGAATTTCTTCCCCAAAACCCGATAAATCACATAGATTTATAATCTCACCTTCAAAACAAGATTCGAACTAAATTGGTCAACTAACCGGAAAGAGACATAAATCCCGTTTTAGTATATAATCGAACAAATAGTTACTCATCGGAACAAACTCCAGCTGTGGCGATGCCGGCGGCTCCTCGATTTTTGCCATAGGCTCTTTACCTTTGCTCCTCATCTCCACGACCTTCTGGTGCGAGTTTGAGTGCAGTGCAAGGACGAACGTCGGGCTCGCTGCGGGCTGGTACTCTGGGAACAAATGCCCCGATCGGTAACAGACCCTGCACACATTGCACAGCGTCTTCGGGCCCAACGGGCCCTCTCTCCACTGCGGCGTCTTTGTTACCTGGCAGTGAGTGCACCTTTTAGTGACGGCAGGACAATTTGGGGCCCGTAACGAGTTTTTGACCTCGGGGGCCGGTGGTAATTTATTTTTCTTGTCTTTATTATCTTTCCGGGGTTATTATTTTTCTGTATGCTATCTTGAGATTGTATATATGCTTATTTTAGATTGAAATATATGCTAGTGTAATAACCTTATGCTAATTCAGGATCAGATATATGCTTCGTATTTTGTTTTTTTTTTTGTGATGTTTTTATTCTTTTTAGTCCATTTGATAATTCATGTTTGCTATTGTTAGGTGCAATTGGTGCTATGACTAAAAAAATATTTTTAGCATTATGAGTGTGGGTTGTGTGCTTCCTGGTTGTGTACTTTGGAAACGCTGCGATGGAGAATGACAGAAATTATGCTAAAAATCCAAAAAATAAGATAACTTTATTTCTACTGTCCGTTCTTTCGATTGTTGGTGTTTTATTAATATATGTTTGGATGTAGCAATTCTTGTTGAATTTTCTTTTCTCTGGCGTTCGGAAAAAGTAGGGTTTTCCAAAGCCCCAATTTTATTCATTTATTTATTATTTTTTCCCTACAAAATTATCATGATTGTACCTCATTTGCTGTCATCGTTTATGTTTTTGTTGCTGTGTGATAGATTGGTGTTCCGGGGTCGACTCGACGTTGAACTGTTGTATTCCGTGGTTTGGGACTGTCGGAGTTGGTTGTTGTCAAGCATCGAAGCTGCTGTCGGGCTGTGTACGGGCTGAATTCAGGCCATAAGGGTTGCTATCAAGGATTCGGGTTGGGCCGGGCTTGGGTCACTGCACTCGAAGGATAAGGATAATTACGGACACTACTGTCCGGGCCGTTAACGCAAGTTCGAAAAACTCATAACGCTTCCGTTTCGTGAACAACCGAGGGTACCGGATGATAGAGCTAATAATATAAGCTTGATATGCTAATTATAAATGTAAGCTAGTTATTTTGGAAGTATGCTAATAATATGATCATGATATGCTAATAATATGTAGCATTTTAGATTGGACTGTCAATTGATGCTAGCTATAAAATTCCTTTTAATTGATGTTATAATACTGTATGACAATTTATTGCTATCATATGCTTAAAGTATGCTAATTTATTGCTATCATATGCTTACAGTATGCTTACAGTATGCTGATATTATTAGATAGCCATCATATGTTTACAGTATGCTAATATGATGGCTATCCTTAAATCTGATGTAGCAGCGTGCTAATAATATTAGCAGCATGCTAATTTATTGGTATTGTATTGCTAATATAACTGTAACCCATTGCTAATATATGTGATTAACACACTATTGTTTTTGTGCCACTTCTTTATTCATTATTATATATTGCTTATCTCATTATTATATTGCTTATCTCCTGGTTGAGAAACTATCTTTTTTTTTGTATGTGTCATAGTGTTATACTATTGTCGATGCTCATTCGAGTTGGAGTATTATTGAAACATTATAGGTAAAGCATTTGGTGTAACTGATTTAGTATTATTATATTTCTTATCTCCTGATTTATTTTATTTTTCACTATTATCCTATATTGTGGCTGTCTTTATGTTAATCATTAATTAGTTCGCATAATAGAATATATCTCATTAATATTGTAAAGTGTACTAAACTATGTTTTTTCCCCAACATTATAGGTAACGCATTTGGTGTAACTGATTTTGTTGACTTGAGCAGCTGTGGTGACAAACGTGTTAGCGAGGTAGTTTTCTTTCTGGGTGCCTATAATTTTTCAGTTTTTCGCTAATTAGATTATAATAAAAATAGTTTTTTTCTGCATTAATTCTATTTTCAGATTATAATCGAGATGACTGGTGGAAGAGCGGACTACTGCTTTGAATGTGTGGGAAAGGCATCGTTGGTCGAGGAAGCATTTGCTTGCTGCCGGAAGGTTTTTATGCCCTCATTTTTCATCGACTAGTTTTGCATTATGTTTGGGCTAATTACAAAGATCTTCACTTATTCAAAATTATAATTACCCTCTTAAAATTGTATTTTTAAATTAAATTCAGGGTCTTTTTATAATTAAGTTAAACCTTATTATCACTGAGAGTTGGACATTAATTAGGGTTGGGGAAAGACAATCGTACTTGGGGTGGAGACAACCCTGGCAAGAAATTGACATTCGGATCGTTTGAGTACTTCATCCTGGGAAATCGATCATGGGATCTTTGTTTGGATATCGTAAACCGAGATCCGACATACCAATCCTCGTCAAATGATACATGGACAAGGCAGTTTGAAACTTGAATTGATCATTTCGCATTAATTCTGTTTTGTCTCTCTAGTTGAGCTTGAGAAATGGTTTTTCTTTCTGTATGTGTAGGAATTGGAACTCGATAAGTTTGTGATGCATGAGATTGGTTTCAAAGACATCAACAAGGCTTTCGACTTACTACTTGAATGAAAGAGCATCAGATGTGTGTTTTGGATGAATAAATGAATAAGTTGTAGGGTACTTTAAGTGATGCATGTATAAATAAGCCAAGACTCATGTATGTGGTCTGATGGCATCCTTGTTACGCTGAAGCCTTGGTAAATGGTTCGATTTCCCACCCCTACAAACATCCTTGTAATACTAATATCAATAAGAAAAAAAGGAAAAAAGTAATATTTAATATCATAATTTGAATTTATAATAAAACATCATGCTTTTTTTTGCACATTGTTGCAAGATTTTGTTTGCGTTAGAAATTTACAAGTAGGACGCCAAGTTTACCGTGTGCCTGTGTACCATCGAGGTAGAGTGTGGATTCATACATAGAGAAATGACCATCCCAATGTTTATTTTATCATGATAAGTATTTTGAAATTTTCAATCCAAGACTCTCGAGTAATAAAACTTTTTACATTTTTAATGTGGTGATATTAACCATTTTTAATAAACCTATGGATTGAAATAAAATCATTTTTACCTAACAATATTAGCACCAAACATGACTAAGATTAGCACTGTACCGCTAAAAAAGTAGTGCAATGTTTCATACAAAGAAAAACCAAAAAAATAAAAAAACCAAAATCATAATATTGAGATTTTAACATATCAGCAGTGTTGATTTTAAATACTAGCAGTACTAGGGTCATACATGCAGTGCTATTTTTAAGATTACAATGGTGTTTGTTTTTATATGAGAAGAGTTCTATTTCAACTAGCTAATATAGAATGAGCAACAACTTTCCAATACAAATCCACCAGTTACTAACAAACAAACAACAGTTACTAATCTCCTCCAATGCCCAAAATTTCGGGTGGCGTCTAATACGTTGGACAATAAATCATGGAGCTTTTGAAATTGTTCATCCTTCTTAGCAATTTGTAGTCGGAATGGATAGTGCATGGGGGCCTTAGAAGTTGGTGCCTTGTAGGGATTCGAAAACTTGTGTAGGCCATCGGGAAGTTCCTTTGCCAAAGTGGGACCCACGGGAGTAGAATCGGGAGGAGTAAGAACACTCGGGATAGAAACAATCTCCTCCTCGAATGACGAGACAACCTTATTATCAACCACCCCACCACTTCTAAGGACTGTGACCGCATGAGCTTGCGAAGGTTGGCTTGGCAGTTTTTCTTTCTCATTAGCTTGTTTTAGCATATTCACATCACTTGCTAATTGCCCTATTTTAGTGTCTAACCCATTTGTCGTAGACTCATGAGAATTGAACCTAGCATCGAACGAAGACAACGTAACGGAAAATGCTTGCATTTGTTTCATAATGACCAAGAGATTCGGATCGGAAGGTGGAGTAGGAGCATTCACCGGAATAGGCGGACGAGATGGACCTGCATGAAGATTAACATTTGTATCTATATTGGCATAACTAAAATTCGGATGCATGCGTTTGCTGGGGTGATAAGGAGGGTTGTGATTCGGCGGACGAGCAAAAGATGGCCTAGCAAACCCGGGTGCCGCTTGATACCCTTGAACCCCACACACTTCCTCCGATTGAGGCATCAACATATAGAAAGAGGGATTTGAAGGACAAGACGTGGTATCATGACCAAATAGTCCACACGATGCACACGGAGGATACGGGCTTGGGCTAGATAGCTTAGCAATTTGAGCCTCCATAGCAGTTATTTTCTTTTCCAACTCAAGATCCCTAGGGGAAGAAGCTTCACTCACTTCATTAGCACTAGAATACATCACCCGAGAAGATTTTTGTTGAGAAATTTTAGCTAAAGTTGTGAAAATCTTGTGAACCACTTGAGGGGGTTGATCCTTCATATTACCCCCCGCCGACGTATCCACCATATATTGGAAATGTGGGTCCAACGCCTCATAGAATGTTTTGATTTATTGCTCCTTTGCATACAATGATGTGGACAACTCATGAGAAGATCTTGGGAATGAGCCCAAGCCGAGTGAAATAGCTCATATTTCATTTGTTTAAACGAGATAATCATGATCCTCAATTCGGCCGTCTTTTCATCAGAATAATAATGATCCAAAAATATCGCCGAAAGCTCGTCCCATGTATGAATTGAGTTGGGAGGAATACCCATGAACCATGACAACGCCTTATCTTGAAGAGCATACGAAAAACATCGGAGTTGAAGATGCTCTAAACTCATCATATCCAGACGATGAAAACTCAAGACTTGCCACAAGAATTGTCGAAGGAATTAGAGAGGATACTCTTTAGAAAACCCATGAAATATTGGAAGCAGAGCAAAATTGAGCGATCGTATATCAATAGCCATAACCTCAGGAGGAAGGGATACATAAGATAAAATAGTCGCCCCCACAAAGGCTTTGGTAACCTCTCTCATAGCAAAGACAGGAGGAGCATTTTGGGCATTGGGGCCCACACCTCCAAACAACGCAAAAGGATCGGGAGTGCCCTCGTGAACATTATTGTCGGCACCAATCGGAGCATGATTAGAATTATAAGCATGAGGACCTCCATACAGGCTGGGATTCATATTTTGGCCACCGACATTCCCATCCGGGCTAACAAAGCCTCCATTATCCATATTCAAAAATTGATTGGGAAGACCATAACCTCCATACGGACCATTCGTGCCCACAAAGTCGCTATACCCAACATGGTTTGCACCATGCCCTCTGAAGTGTATATTTTTAGTAGTTTTTGAAAATAAAGGTTCATTTGGCTTGGTATTATCGGAATTCGATTCAATTGACGAATCAAAGTGTTTGTAACTTGAAGAAATAAAAGAAAAATAAAAATAAAACAATTAAACTAACTAAACTACACTAGGAAATGAAATTGCAAGTCTTTAGGATGCCTCGAGCGTGTGCCGAAACTGAAATAGCAAGCAAGAATGAAAATATGCAAGGAAAAACTATGTTTCACCAAGTACAACTAAAGCAACCTAGAGTACAACCATGCATGCATGATCATAAAATCTAGGAAAATGAAAATTGATAAAAATCGAAAGCATGAATAGAAAGAGCAATGAGAGTTGACGTCAAAGTTTAAAACTTTACGTAAAATAACAAGCAACAAGAAGTAGATCTAGGGTTTAGAATGAAAAAATGCATGAAAATAAAATCCTAAATAAAGCATGTAAAATACTCAAAATAAAAACGATCCAAGACTCGATCTATGATCTAGACGTGTCACTCATCTAGATTCCATGGACGACTCACAAGATCAAGCAAAAATTCTAATAGCTAAGGCAAAAAGCATAAAATGAAGAACAAGCATGAAACATATGAAAATACTCAAAATAAATACGATCAAGTACTCGATCTATGATCTAGATGTGTCACTCGTCTAGATTCCATGGACGATTCACAAGATCTAATAAGAAATCAAGGAGCTAAGACAAAAAGCATAAAATTAAAGAACATGCATTAAATTGAAGAACAAAGCATGAAAATAAAAAGAAAGCTTACTTGAATTAAAGAGAGAATCCAAAAACTTGAATTAAATTGCAACAAAGTAAAATCCAAGAGAGTACTTGAATTCTTCTTGAGCTTACAAACCCAAGGAAAGTTTGAAATTAAATCCAAAATCTAGAGAGAGAAATTTAATACCAAACCCAGGCAAGAGTTGGGAAAAATGAGAGATGATTTCTAAAAATGAGAGTTGGGCCCTATTTATACTAAGTTTAATTGGGTTTAAATGGGTCAATTTGGGTTTTGAAAGGCTTAATTTCCCGGGTTTGACTAAGTTTAACCCGAAATGGGCTCCCTAGCCCCTTGGCTAGCTCTTTTGGCTTGGTTGGCTCGTTTTTGGGTGTGGCTTGAGCTGGCTCGGTCTGGGCATGCTGGGGCTAGGTGGGCATGCGCTGGGCGCTGATTCAGGCACTGTTTTAGGCGCCAGTTTGCTGCCTAGGGGTGCTGCTAGGCGCCAGTTTAGGCACGGATTTAGGCTCCAGTTTGCTGCCTAGGTTGCTGCCTAGGGTGCTGCTGGGTGCCAGTTTAGGTGCGAATTTAGGCAAGGATAGGCCACCATTCCAAGATGTTTTGCCATCTTGGAGCTTGCTCTTGGCACCGATTTAGGCATGCAAATAGGCAAGGCTGGGCTTGAGTTTTTTGCCTCCATGCCTTAACTTGAATTCAAGTCATTAAGCCACCTATTAAATGAGAATTTTAAATATCAAAACCCAAGAATTACTCCAAACCTCTAGTTAATTGAAGTCATTTAACCCAATTAAATATAAAATTAACAAGAAGCACAAAAAATAACAAAACGAGAAAATAAATGAATAATCTAACAAAACTCAATTAAAAACTACTAAAATTAACATAAAACTCTAATTAAAAATACGATAAGAACACCACAATTACATGCAAAACACCCTCCCATATTGAGTTGACCATTGTCGTTACCACCATTGGCAACATGGTTTGCACCATGCCCTCTCACGTTGCCAAAACCATTAATATTCATCCTATTCCCAACATGGTTTGCACCATACCCTCCCATGTTAGGAATGTAACCCCCATTGCCATAAGGATTAGAAATGTGTGTGGTACCTTTGGGTAGGCCCATAGAGTGTCCATGAGTGGTGAAACCACCAGCTTGATTTCCAAAAGCATGGGGGGGGGGGGGGGGGGGGGGGGGAATTGGTATTTGAAGGCCCGGGTTTGTCACTTGGTGGTGGATGGCTCAACAAGAACAACATGCTCGGGATTAATAGAGCTTTGAGGATCATGGACCCATGGATATTCGCCATGTCTTGAGTAGTAGCCAAGGGACATCTTAAACACCTTAATAGCTCGGGATTAGAAATGTAAGGAGCCAAATCGTTCCCAAGAGTTCTACGTCTTTGCATACACTTAAGTGAAACGTCAAATATAAAAGAAAGCTAAAAACCCAAAGAAACTACAAGCAAGTCGAAACCTTAAACACGCCGAGTCGCAATGGCGCCATTTTGAAGTGTATATTTTCATTGGTGAGTGGTGTATTAAGAGATTTATGGCTTGGTATTATCGGAATTCAAGTGATTGTATGAATCAATGAGTTTATAGCTTGTGGAATTTAAAAGAAAAACAAAAATAAACAACACGAAAGTAAAGCAAGTATCTCGAATGCCTCATGCGTTTGCCATATTGAAATTGCAAGCAATAATCAAAATAAGCAATAAAAAGCAAAGAAAAAAATAAGGTACAATCAAAGAAATCGAAGGTACAACTATGCATGCATGATCATGAATCTAAATAATGCAAATCAATAAAAATCGAAAGCACCATTGGAAAGAGCAATGAAAGTTGACGTGAAAGTTAAAATCTTTATGAAAAATAACTAGAAACAAGGAGTAGATCTAGGAATCAAAATTAAATCATGCATGAAAATAAAAACCAAAATAAAGCGTAAGAAATACTTAAAATAAAAAGGATCAAGGACCCGATCTATGATCAAGGTGTGTCACTCACCTAGATTCCATAAACCAAATCATAAATCTAACAACAAATCTAGCTAAGACAAAATGCATAAATTGAAGAACAAGCATGAAACTGAAGAACAAGGAACAACTTAAGAAAAGCTTACTTGAATTAAGAAAAGGAATCACAAACTTTATGAAATTACAAACCAAATTAAATCCAAGTGATGGCTTGAATTCTTCTTGAGCTAACAAACCCAAGGAAAAGCTTGAAAATAAAATCTAAGAACTAGTGAGGATTTTTAGCCCCCAAAATCATGCATGAGTTGGGAGAATGAGAGATTGAGAGATATTGTGAGATATTCTCCTTCAATTCATCTTGCATCTATTTATACGAGGTTTTATTAAGGGTAAATGGGTCAAATAAGCCTTAAAAGCTTGGCTTTCCAATATTTGACCAAGGTTGACCCAAAATGACCTTGCCGAACACTTGACTCGGCATTTGGAGTGATTTGGCTCGGCCTAGGGGTGATATGATTATTTTGCATGTAATTGTGTTGTTTTTCTCGTATTTTTAGTTAGGGTTTAATGTCGATTTTAGTAGTTTTGAGTCATGTTTAATTAGGTTTTTCGTTTGTTTTTCTGTTTTGTTGTTTTTCGTGTTTCTAGTTGATTTCATATTTAATTGGGTTAAATGGCTTCAATTAATTTGAGGTTTGGTGAAATTCTTGGGTTTTTATATTCAAAATCCTATTTTTAAAGGTAAAGGCATTGAGGGCCAAGAATTATAACTTGGGCGCACGCCAAAATCCAAGCCAAACTTGACGCCAAGAGCATGCTCCAATTGGGAAAACGTTCTGGAATACTAGCCAAGGCATGCTGGCGCACGCCAAACTTGACGCCAAGCCTTGTCGCACGCCAAACTTGACGCCAATGCCCGCCACATCTCTTGCCGCGCCAACGAACGCCAAGTTTGACGCCAGGGTTGACACCAAACTTGTCGCCGACGCACGCCAGGGTTAACACCAAAGTCGTCGACAGCGCTCGCCATGTCTCACACCAAGCTCAACGCCCGCACCCGTGCTCGGCCACCACATTGAACCACTTCGAGCCGCTTTGAGCCAAATTGAGCCAAAAGGGCTAGCCACGGGTCAAACTTGGTCAAACCTGGGAATTTCAAGCCTCTAAGGCTATTTTGGCCCACTTAAACCTAGTATAAATAGACTACAACTCTCATTTTTGTAAATTATCTCACCTCCTCCCAACCCAAGCTTGGGTTTGGGATTAAAATTTCTCTCTCTAGATTTTAGATTTAATTCTCAAGCTTTGCCTTGGGGTTGTAAGCCTAAGAAGAATTCAAGTACTCCCTTGGATTTTATTTTGATGCAATTTAATTCAAGCTTGTTACTCTTCTCCTTTAATTCAAGTAAGCTTTCTTTCAATTTTATGCTTTGTTCTTTAATCTCATACTTCTTCTTCATTTTATGCTTTTTGCCTTAGGTATTAGAATTATAGTTTAATCTTGTAAATTAGCTATGGAATCTAGTTGAGTGACACATCTAGATCATAGATCAAGTCCTTGATTGGTTTAATTTCAAGTAATTTCATATGTTTCATCCATGTTCTTCATATTATGCTTTTTGTCTTAGCTACTTGATTTCTTGTTAGATCTTAAGAATTGGCTATGGAATCTAGATGAGTGACACGTCTAGATCATATAGGGTCTTGGATCATTTTTATTTTAAGTGTTTCGTGTGCTTTATTTTGAATTAAATTTTCATGCATAGTTTTAGCCTAAATCCTAGATCTACTCTTTGTTGTTTGTTATTTTTCATAAATTTTTAAACTTTCTCGTCAATTTTTATTGCTTTGTCCATTCATACTTTCAATTTTTGCTTACTTGCATTATTTAGGATTTTATGCTCATGCAAGCATGGTTGTACCTTGTGCTCTCATGCTTGTACTTGATGAAACATTGCTTATTCTTGATCAATTTTCATTATTGCTTGCATTTTCTATTAAGGCACACGACCGAGGCATCCGACCAACTTGGATTTTACATTTTTATCTAGCCATTTACATGTTTCATTAAATACACTAGTTTTAATTGCTTTATGATTCGAGCTTTTGTGTGTGCCTACTTTATAAATAATTGTCAGAAATTTAGTAGCTCGCCCGCAAAATAACAGGATCGCGTGTAGGTTGGCAAGCTTAACTCGAGTCGTCTCTCAAGGACTGACGTTCGGAATTTTTAATGTTTGCTTAATCACAATGTTTAACACGAGAACTTGTATAAATTTTGTTTTTGAAAATTATCAACTAAGAAATTAAAAAGCATTAATTAATTAATATAAACTAATTAATAAATTAAACTAATTTAATAACTAAAAGAAATTCAGATTCAGCAATTTAAACTTACCATACAAATAATCAACTACTAACTATTGTAACCACGAACGCTAAAGGTTGCTGCTAAGGGTTGCTGTTGCTGCTAAGGGTTGATGTAACGGTTAACGCTAACTGTTGGCAGAAACTTAACATGAACTGCATACGTAAACTAATCTCCAACCAACAGATAAACCTAACTAATTATAAACCTAATTTAAACCTCTGAAACTGGAAATCTAACTAATAAATTAAACTAACAGATTGCATGAAAATCGAATTCTAAATAACTAAACTAACCGCTAAAGGTTGCTGTTAAAGGTTGGAGTAACCTTTAGCTGTAACCTTTAACAAATCTGAAATAAACTGTGAACCGCTAACGGTTACTGTTAAAGGTTGGAGTAACCTTTAGCTGTAACCTTTAACAAATCTGAAATAAACTGTGAACCGCTAAGGGTTACTGTTAAAGGTTGGAGTAACCTTTAGCTGTAACCTTTAACAATTCTGAACTAACAAACTATGAACCTGCATGCATAAACTAAACTCAAGCCAACAGAATAGCACACATCCAATATAAAACATGAATTACAGAATATAATCTGAAACTAATAAATTAAATACGTTCAAAGGATTCAAACGGAAACAAACTCCAAGAATATAAACTATATATTATTCGAAAAGCTTTAAAAATCTAAGAAACTAATGAAAGATTGTAGAAACTTATTGTAGCTACTGGAAACTGAAAGTTCTTCGGCTAATCCGAAGAGGAAACGCAGCGAATCGGTCGAGAAACGATGAACGGCGTCGAACGGGCTCGAGAACTCGTCGTCGTCGATTCTTGGTTGCTCCTTGATCGTTGCGTCTTGTTGTTGTTTTCCGTCTCCAAAACCCTAGATTTACTCCATTTTTAGGGTTGGCACACGCACACCCCGACCTCCCCTCCAAAATTCGGATTAAGGAGGGTATTTATAGAATTTTTTCTGTGAACTGGGCCGAAAAATCTGTTTCTGGGCTTTCTGGGCCCGCTAACGGTTGGTTGCTAACGGTTGGTTCAACCGTTAGCAGCAACCGTTAGGTATATATTATTTTTTTTGCATTTCTGGCCGACGACATCGGTTGTAATGAAACCGTTCTGGAAAGTGACCGTTAGCTCTGAACTCAGCATTCTAACRGTTAACATCAGTTCTCAGTAACGGTTAAGGTTAGCGGTAGCAGCTAACGGTTGGAGCAACCGCTAAGTGTAACCGTTAGCTTTCAATCGACATCAGTTCCAGCAGAATAACCCTTCTAGAAAGTCTGTCAGCTTCAATTCTTGCTACTTCTTCACCGGAAAGCTCGATCTTTYAATCTCGATCATCATCATTCATCTTTAACATGCTGAACTCTTTCGGTCACTTAGCTATAAAGTGAAAAATCACAAATAATCACTTATTTTCATCAATCTAGATCAAAAAGTGGTAAAATAAGTTGGAAGTCTAAATATATGAAATTAAGCTAAATCTATCCAACTTATACCAAAAATAATAAGAAAAAGCAATTAAAATACAAACTAAAATCAAGACAATTACGTGCTAATCAACTACCCCACGCTTTATTTGTTTGTTCGTCCTCGAACAGACGTTAGATTCAAAGTGTAACTTAGAAAGAAAATAAGTTCGAGTAATGAGTCGTGCGTTGCTACATAGATAATTTTGAAAATATAGGCACTAGTCACGCAATGTCAATCACTCGACCATTATTACATTATCGCTCCAAAACAAAATCATGATTCCTCACGAAAGATAATATATAAGTGTACGCTCAAAAGCACTCAAGTATTTTCTGCATGGGATGTGTATACACTCAAATCATACAATTACATGCACAATAAATAAGAACCGAAAAATCGATCTCTTATCAATCGCAAATTAAGTGTGTTATCGAAACTAAGAATCGAATAAGGTCTTATCGGGTTGTAATGTAAGGCTTTTTTGGACGGGTATGGAATATATAAGTCGTGTGGCTAAATAACCCCCCAAACTAATCTAATCACGAAAGCAAGATGCTTCACCTCGTTCAAAATAAAAACCTCACTTAACTCTCATAACGTAGCCTTTGAACATAGGCTATTTCTCAACTCGTAACTCTAAAACCGACTTGAAGCTCAAACCACTTAATACAATTGAAGCTCATGATATGCTTCTTATTACAACTCAACTCTTTGCCTTTAAACATTAGGCTTCATAATAACATAAACAATAAAACACAAGCCTTATTAGCGCGTAGGCAATGACTTAACACATCCACCATCCTTCTTTTTCTTTCTCTTTTTTTTCTTATATATCCCTTTAATTCTTTTTTATGGGGTCGTTCCTTTTTTTTCTCTTTTTATTGAAGGATGGTGATCCTTTATTACAAAAATTCATAAATCCCATGTAAAAACTCCAAAACACTAATAACCTATAAAAATTACCGACTCCTACCCCACGCTTTTAATGGGTTGTAGGGGTCGACTCAAAAAAGCTCATGGCTATAGGCATGGATTATTTGGCTATGAGTGGCTCATTCGGAATTTATAGTGGCTAATATATATGGATATGGCCGGAATAGGGTTGTATATGTGCCTTAAAGTAATTTTCAAAATCAACTACACACAGCGATTTCAAAGAGATCTCAAATCGAAACTCATTCAAGCACATGCAATGATGATAATCACTCAGGCTACTTACAGGCTTTTTGCATGAAAAAGTTTTGAATTGGCGCTGCTTTTAAGGTTTCGAGAAATCAATTGCGTTCAAGTACCATTTTACAAATATATAATAATAATTTTGAAAATTTTTATGCACTTATGCACGCTCAAAAGACAAWAACCTCAAATCATACTTAGCTAACTTTGACAGGCAAGCCATACAAACACAATACAGCGCAGAAATAGTGATCAATCACGTAAAATTAGCACTACAAACCCACGAAAAATTTTAAATTTTGCACAATTTCAACTATAATTCACACTCAACCATCCCCCCCTTAAAAAAATATGGCAAACTCCTGATTGCCATAAATATAAAGAAAATCAAACGAGGAAAGGAGTAAGGGAACGTCCCTGAGAAATAGTCGAGCGACTCCAAAAAGCGATTGTGCAATCATCTTTCGTCTTGAATCTCGTGATCGAAAATGTCTTGAAGAAAAACCTAAAAAGACAAAACAACCGAACAAAAACAAACTAACTAGAAAAACTATAAGGAAAAGGAAAACAAATACTTGGGTTGCCTCCCAAGAAGCGCTTGTTTAACGTCGAAAGCTCGACGCCTTATACGAACGTAGCTATCCTGGGTCTAAGAAAAGGTGACGATCGTGCCACGCCTTAGTGTTCTCTAACAGTAAGCATAGGCAATGTATTCCTCCAAGGCGCGCATGGTAAGCAATTCGTAAAAAAATATTAACTCGCTTCAGGAGTCGAGAAAACGAATAATCTATCACCATAAACATATCAACAATCAATTCGGGCACATGGTGATCCGCAACCTTTAGATAAACGAGGAAATCCGTAGAACATAAGAATCTATCATCCTCCACTCCAAGTCCCTTTACTTCATCATCCACCATCTCCATCTCTAAATTGTTGAAAGCTCTGGGTGGCTCCAAAATAGACTTGGCCTTCGCATCTTCCTTGATTAATTCATCCACCACGTCAAAATCAAAATTCATTAACGGTTCGTGTGTCATAACATCCTCATCTAAAAATTCATCAAAATTTATATCGTCCACAGCAACGTTGTTTGCATTTATCCCCAAAATTGCTGCCTCCCGGTTGAAAAACTCGGCGTTGTCATCTAAACCATCCAGTTCAAGAGGAGTAAATTCATTTTCTAAAATTTGCTCATCCCCTCCAACTCCTTCAATTAAGCTTGAATTCGCAGCATCCACCGGAATCTCTATTGGCATAACGTGAGGCTCAACAATCACATTCTCCAAAATCGGCACCACGTCGTATTCTTCCATGCAAGACTCAAACAAACTCATCACTACATCAACCTCTGGATTCCCCAAGGGAAAAATCTTCACATCATCATCCAACACGACATCATCAAGCACAAGAGGGACAAATTCATCCAAATCTTCCATAACCTCATCGTTACATTCCTCCTATAAACAAGTAGTTAGGCTCGGAATCTCTACCTCGACGATGGGCTCCACAACATCAATAATTGGTTCGTCATCCCCCGCGCTCGACGATTCTCTCAATGAAGCTATTATTCGAGCACTCGAACTCTCTAAATACTCCGCAATCTTAGATAAGTCATCATCCGTTAATTGCTCAATGTCGTCTGCATGAAAAATGGTCTCATCTTCTTGAACCTCTTGCCGCGCTAAAAATTGATCATCAAGCTCGTGTTCGTCACAGCTAGGATAATAGGAAAAGTGGTCGTAAGAAGCATTYGACTCTGTGGAAATATCATCCTCCAGTGGCTCCTRGGTAAACGTAACTTGGCATTCAGTCACCCAATGCCCAAGTGCTCCGCAGCGGCTACATTTATGGCTCGAAAAGTAAGAATTGTAAGACTCGTCAATAAAAATGTGTGGGGTGTATGGAGCATCATCTCGGCTTGAGTAGTATTGTTGCCATCTAGGAGTGTAAAATTTCAACGTGAATTCTTCGTATACGTCCTCCCAATTTGGCAAAGAATCAGGCCCAAAGCGTATCAGCCATTGATATGCTTTACCATTTAGTTGCCACAGAAAGAAACGCCTCCTAATTTGCTCTCTTGTAAGGTTGAGACGAGGAAAAGTCTGGGTGACTGCTTCGTATTTTCGAATGAACTCCACCGGATCCTCGCTCTCATGCCCATGGAATTCCGGCAGTTGCGCGTAGTACCAATCATCTATTTCATACTCTTTCATCGAAGGATTTATTGGAATGGCCGGTCTAGGAACAGGAAAATCGAATGGATTTTCATACCATTGTTCAGTTGTCGATTGAAATCCTCGACTTCTCGACATCCTAGCATCAACAACAAACAACATCAACGCATCGAGTGGCAAACAAAGAACCTTTATACAAATACACGGAAAAGCATAAAATAACACGAACAAACATTATCAAAACCTATTTCAGTCCCCGGCAACGGCGCCAATTTTTGATTCGAGCTTTTGTGTGTGCCTACTTTATAAATAATTATCAGAAATTTAGTAGCTCGCCCGCAAAATAACGGGATCGCGTGTAGGTTGGCAAGCTTAACTCGATTCATCTCTCAAGGACTGACGTTCGGAATTTTTAATGTTTGCTTAATCACAATGTTTAACACGAGAACTTGTATAAATTTTGTTTTTGAAAATTATCAACTAAGAAATTAAAAAGCATTAACTAATTATTCTAAACTAATTAATAAATTAAACTAATTTAATAACTAAAAGAAATTCAGATTCAGCAATTTAAACTAACCATACAAATAATCAACTACTAACTATTGTAACCACTAACGCTAAAGGTTGCTGCTAAGGGTTGCTGTTGCTGCTAAGGGTTGATGTAACGGTTAACGCTAACTATTGGCAGAAACTTAACATGAACTGCATACGTAAACTAATCTCCAACCAACAGATAAACCTAACTAATTATAAACCTAATTTAAACCTCTGAAACTGGAAATCTAACTAATAAATTAAACTAACAGATTGCATGAAAATCGTATTCTAAATAACTAAACTAACCGCTAAAGGTTGCTGTTAAAGGTTGGAGTAACCTTTAGCTGTAACCTTTAACAAATCTGAAATAAACTGTGAGCCGCTAAGGGTTACTGTTAAAGGTTGGAGCAACCGTTAGGTATATATTATTTTTTTTGCATTTCTGGCCGACGACATCGGTTTTAATGAAACTGTTCTGGAAAGTGACCGTTAGCTCTGAACTCAGCATTCTAACCGTTAACATCAGTTCTCAGTAACCGTTAAGGTTAGCGGTAGCAGCTAACGGTTGGAGCAACCGCTAAGTGTAACCGTTTAGCTTTCAATCGACATCAGTTCCAGCAGAATAACCCTTCTAGAAAGTCTGTTAGCTTCAATTCTTGCTACTTCTTCACCGGAAAGCTCGATCTTTGAATCTCGATCATCATCATTCATCTTTAACATGCTGAACTCTTCCGGTCACTTAGCTATAAAGTGAAAAATCACAAATAATCACTTATTTGCATCAATCTAGATCAAAAAGTGGTAAAATAAGTTGGAAGTCTAAATATATGAAATTAAGCTAAATCTATCCAACTTATACCAAAAATAATAAGAAAAAGCAATTAAAATACAAACTAAAATCAAGACAATTACGTGTTAATCACTTTATTTCCATAGTTTTTATGTTTTCTTTCAATTTCCAAAGCTATAAACACCTTGATTTCTCAATCGAGTCGAATTCCGATAATACCGATCTAATGAACCTTTTATACCACTAAAACTACACTTCAAAATGGCGCCTTTGCGACTCGGCTTGGTTAAGGTTTTTGATTTGCTTGTAGTTTCTTTGTGTTTCTAGCTTTCTTTCGTATTTAACGTTTTTATGGAGTGTTTGCAAGGTCTGTATGGCAATGGAGGGTACATTCCCAACATGGGTGGGCATGGTGCAAACCATGTTGGGAATGGGGTGATGTATAATAGGTTTGGCAACGTGGGAGGGCATGGTGCAAACCACGTTGACAATGGTAGATTCGGCTATAGCCAACCCAGAATGGGAGGGCATGGTGCAAACCATGTCGGGTTTAATGGCTCCTCGAGTACGAATGGTCCATATGGAGGATATGATGCTCCGAATCACTTCCCGAATATGCATAATCTGACATCCGAGCCATATGGTGGTTATAGTTCTCCCAATCAATTCACGAGCATGTCTAATGGTGGCTTTTTGAGTCCGAATGGGAATGTGAGTGGCCAATTTCCGAATCCCGACCCGTATGGAGGTCCTCATACTTACAATTTCAATCATGACGCGATTGGTGCCACCAATAGTGCTTATAATCCCGATACGTATGAGTTGTTTGGCGGTGTGAGCTCCAATGACCAAAATGACCTCCCTGTCCTCAATATTCCGGTGAATGCTCGTACTCCACCTTCCAATCCGACTCTCTTAGATATTATGCAATAATTGCAATCTTTGTCCAATACGGTGGCTTCGTTTGATGCTCTTGAAGCTACAACCGACGAGTTAAACACGACAATTGGGCAATTGGAGAGTGATGTGACCATGCTAATTCAAGCTAATGTGGACGACATATTACCGAACCAAGCTTCGCATATTCTTGAGCTCACGGTCATTGGAAGTGGTGGGGTGGTTGATAATACAGTTGTTCCGCCGTCCGAGGTGGAGGTGGTTTCTATTACGAGTATTCTTCCTCTTCCCGATTCTACCCTCCCCAATTTTGCAAAGAATATTCCCGATGCCCCTATACCCTATCCATCAAGCTTATCCTTCGAGGTTTGCTTATGCATGGACGTGGCCCAAGAGTTGGTCGAACAAGTTTTTATGGAGGAAAGGAGCAACAAGGAGGAGAGTGGCCGAGAAGTTTATTTTGAGGATCATTGTGACGATGATGAGCCCCTTGTCCATACCGACGAGCCCATTTTGTTTCCAGGTGCCAACGACGTAAGTGAAGGAGATTATGATTGTGTCGTTGAGGGCACCGACAAACTTTTGGTGGGGGAGGTGGAGATTTTTGATGATATGATTGGAGAGCTTGAAAAGTACCTTGAGGGGATCGGTGATTTGTTCGAGTTAGCCTCCAACGAGGTCGAGAGGAGGCACAAGCCTGAGCTTAAGCCTCCTCTATATCCCCTCAAGCGTGTCTATTTGGAGAAAGAGGAGAGCAAACCGATCATCATCTTTGCCAACCCGGAGCAAAAAGAAGAGGAGGGGTCGATTGGAGTGATTAAAGTTCTTAAGGGTGCGATTGGTTGGAGACCCGGAGTGATAAAAGGAGCTAGACCTTGGACTTACTTACATAAACTCGTCTTGGAGGATGATACCACACCACCTCGAGAATTTCAAAGGTATTTGAATACAAATTTTAAGGAGACACTGGAAGACGAGAAGATGATCGAGGACGAAAAGGGAAAGTTATTGGCCACGAGGGCTAAAATAGAATGGAGGATGTTGATCGAGTTTAAGAAGTTACATGCGGCTCCCAAGGGAGATCATTTCCCTCCCCCGTTTTTTGATCAAAGGTTGAACAAGATAGTCGACCATTATTCCTATCGTTTCTTTGATGAGTCATCGGGTCACTTGAAAATCACCATTCCACCCGAAGACCTATCCGAAATGAGTTTCATTTGCCCATTTGGAAAATTTTCTTTTTGGTGAATACTATTTGAGCTATGCAATGCGCTGAGAACGTTCCAAAGAGTGGATCCTCCCGACAAGGAGGAGATTGTTTTTGTGGACCCTCCCGTTATCTTTCCACCTTGATCAAAAAGGGAGTTCGTCAAGCTAGTGACGTAAAAGCGCTTCTTGGGAGGCAACCCAAGTTCTTCTCGTTTATTTCTTTTATTTTCTTTCTTCCTTTCTTTCTTTCTTTTGAAAATGAAAATCCAAAAATATTTCAAAAATTGAAAAAACTAAAAAAAAAATTGAGTTGCCTTTTGGTTCTTTTTGGTCTTTAGTTTCATATTGTTTCGATTTATGTACATATTTTCTTATGTTTTTTATTTTTTTTGGTTTCCTTTTATAGGGTTTTGATTAACATGGATCTTTCTTGATTTTAGTTAGTATTTTAGTTCGTTTTTATTGTTGATTTTGGTGAGAGTTTGATAGATTAAGTTTATTTTCGTATTTTCTTATCTCCAACTTATTTTATCGTATATTAATTAAATTAATTAATTTTATATTTATTTTAGGTATTTTGAAGGTTTTTGGTTTGGGCATAATCAAAGATGAGTCTACGAGTGGAGTTTCAACGAAACGAGCCTCGATTTGAATTATTTAAGCTGACACTAGGTATGCTGATTGACATTGGGTTACCCAGTGTTGATTGTCTGTTGACTGCCTGTCAGAGAAGTTAACCATAGCACCTAGCGGTAACCGTAACCGCTAGAGCTACCGTTAAGTCCCAGAATCATATTTTTGGGAGGTTTCTTGTACTCCAAGTCTTTGTAATCCTATATATACCTTACCATACTTCTTCAAAGCATAGTTGGACGTTTTTTAGGGATTCCTAGGGTTTTCCAAGCCCTAGGATTGATTCAATTATCTTGATACTTCTCCATATTTCTTAGTTTTAAATTTCTAGTTTTTAAATTAAGTAGATTAACTATTAGGTAATTTAGATTCGAGATTTCGCACCAAGATGCTGTTATTCTTCTCGTTTAATAGTAAGTTTTCAATTCCTTTCCTTTAATTTAGTTTAATTAATTATTATGCTTTTAATTTCTTGCTTGAATTAGAATAATCAAAACTCCAACAAACAAACCCCCCATGTATGATGAATTGTATGGAACTTGATTGGATTGATGATTGTTTTGGGTTTATGATTAGAGTAGATTTGTCCTTATTTTTATTAGCTTTTTAGTTCGTTTTTCTATTTGTTTTTGGTATAAGTTGGACGATTTAAGCTTAATCTCGTATTTTTATAATTCCAGCTTATTTTACCGTATTTTGATCGTAATTGATGCAAGTATGTGATATTTTGTTGTTTTTCACCTTACAGCTAAGTAACCGGAAGAGTTTAACGCGTAATAGATGAGGTTCGATGTTCAAGAAGTGAAGAACAAGCTTTCCGGTGAAACGAGTAGCAAAAGATCGAGAATTTGAGACAGACGTGCAGTCGCATCGACTGACGCGACCGTCGATGCAAGCCATGCCAGCGAGTCATGACTGCGTCAGTCGATGCTCCGTCGACGCTACTTGCTGAAGCGTCGATGTCGACGCACCACTGTCGACGCACTGTCGATGCTACTTGCTGAAGCGTCGATGTCGACGCACATTAGCTTTTTGAACTACTTTATCGATGAAGTGGGCAGATTTGTAGGCCATGGCCTAAACCGGGGAGGAGATGCAAATGATTTGTTTCC
>BMAC01000061.1:489406-503973 GCA_014905375.1 Phtheirospermum japonicum | reverse complement strand
GCTCCGTCGACGCTACTTGCTGAAGCGTCGATGTCGACGCACCACTGTCGACGCACTGTCGATGCTACTTGCTGAAGCGTCGATGTCGACGCACACCGTCGACGCACCTACCCAGCCGACGCGCACACCTGCCGACCAAGACTGCCGACACCCGCCGAGCGCCAGCACACGTCAGCCGACGCTCCGTCAACGCACCGTCGATGCGACGGCCCAGAATTCGGATTTTAGGGTTTCTTATGCGCCAAGTCATGCAAAATCTATATAAACCCT
Source organism: Phtheirospermum japonicum (assembly GCA_014905375.1). Classification (NCBI taxonomy): domain Eukaryota; kingdom Viridiplantae; phylum Streptophyta; class Magnoliopsida; order Lamiales; family Orobanchaceae; genus Phtheirospermum; species Phtheirospermum japonicum. The sequence continues at coordinate 503,703 of BMAC01000061.1, read as the reverse complement.
CTATATTTCGGATTTTAAGGAGAACACACGACCCCCTAGGGTACTTGAGCTGATAATACACATAATTCCACATCTCATAACGAGATTTGAAGACGGAGATCAAGGATCAAAGAATAACGCGTCCAAAACGTCGAATTCGAGTTCGGGATTCATTCTTCGCCCAAGATCAACGTTCAACCTCTGGAATAGCTGGAGCTTTTTACTGCTTTCATTAGTTCCAATAAGTTCTCTAAACTCTTAGTTAATTTAGTAGTTAATTTAGTAGTTAATTTCTAGTTTAATTGTTAACTTAATTCTTAGTTAATTCTAGTTTAATTAGTTTAATCGTTTTATGCTTGGATATTGGATATTGGTTAATTTAGTTAATTTATGCGATTTGATTTATGCTTAGTTATTCGTTAATCTTAGATTCATATGATACATTGCTTAGCGATAGTTTCTTAAATTCATGTTTTAGATACGTTAATTAGCTTTAAATCTTCGTAGCGTAATCGATAATTTAGTTATTGCTCTTAGTTGTTAATTTAGAATAATTAGTTTYAAATAGCTTTATTAAACTGCTTAGTTCGTAATTGGTAATCTAGTTAAGTAATTAGTTTAATTAGTTCAAATTACCGTCTTAGTTTATAATGATCGAACCAATCTTTTCAAACCCCCAAATGTATATGTATGTTATTCGTAATTGAGAAAAACATTGATAAAACCGAACAGTTGTTTCCTCAAGAGATACGACTCGAGTCAAACTCATCACCCTACAGTTACCTCGTACACTTGCGAGCAAACTGACGTGCTTTTAAATTATTTATTAAAACGGGGTGCACAAAAGTTTGAGTCAGTTTATGATGATGATATTGATGAGATTTGTTGGCTAGATCTAATGGGTCTAGAGTCTAGATTCGTTGTGAACCATCAATTGGGATTTTCCCAAGAGATCGTGGAAACCATTCGAAGCTCTAGAACCCTTGATTCATAAAATTTCTCAAAAACCTTTGATTTAATTATTATTCGTTTTAATCAATTTATTATTTTTATGTGTTTATGTTAGATTTTTATTTTTATTTCTTATTCGTGAATGAAAAACACAAGAAACACTTCCGAATCTAGTTTTCCTTGAGAGACGACTCGAATCAACTTATCAACCTACACGCGATTCCGTTCTCTTGAGGGCGAGCTTTTAAAATTTGACAAATATTTATAAAGTAGGTACACAAAAGCTCGGTTCAGGTTTCATTTTTCGACTTCAACCTTGGGTGATTTGATAAGAGGGTAGCGTTCGTGGAGCCGGGAAATACTAGCCATACTCGATGTTCACTCGGATTGCTTAGATGCTTAAGTGGACCCCACCGAGCTCGACACAAACTCGCTCGGTTAAGGAAGCTTCTATCTCACCCTCCTTTTACTTGATTTTTCATTAAAATGCAATGAGGGCATTGCATGGTTTAAGTGTGGGGTGGGTAGGTGGTTAGGGTCCGGGTGTCACAAAGCATGATTTGTCTTTCTTAACTCGAGCCTTGGCGAAGTGACGCATTCTTGGCGAAGTGACGCTTACTAATTGCGCATTTATATGGTTGAGTCATTTTTTTTGTGTCTTTTGTGTCTTTATTACATTGTTAAGCAATCACCATATGCTTGGAGGTTTGAATAGTTTACTTGTCGGGTTTTTACATGTTTATTCCCTCTTGGGTAAGGAGTTGAATTTATGTGCTTCGTCTAAAACCCGCCTATATATATATAATCAACATTTACTCATGAAAAGATTGCAAAGCTCTAAAGGCTCTTTCGATTTTGTTTCCAGAACTCGGTACAAACTGGTGAGTAGCCTTGTGTGAATTATCGATTTTGCTTGCATTTTTATGAAAATTGTATTGAGGAGGCTTGGTTTTTCTCGTGCATGACTGAATTTGGAAATGACCTCGAGGCACATATATCACCCTTATTCCGGCCGTATCCAAATATATAAGCTACTTAAAATATCCCAAATGAGCCCCCTTGAGCCTATACCCCATTTATTGTTAGCCGAGCTCGTTTTTAGCTCTTATATCTTCATGATTGTGAGGTAAGAGTGTATGATTAGTTGACGAGAAAAGTGAGGGAAATCGATTGTGGGTTTTGGTTTTTGAGTTGTTTATACAAAAAAAAAAAGAAGAAGAAGAAGAAGAAGAATACTCCAACACAAATCACGACAAGTGATAAAGCATGCGTTCAAGTGAAAAGCCTAATTCAAAAAGTCTAAGTTTAGTAAAAAGAAGCAATTTCAAGAAGATTCTAAGTGTTGTGAAATAAGATTTGGAAAAGAATGTGAGTATACGAAAGGGTTTCGAATGGGATTTTGGTGAATTGGGAAGGGTGAAGCGATCATAAGCTTCGAGTTTTCTAAATTAGGGTTTCGTGTGTTATTGATCACGTTTGATCATGTGTTAGCCACTATATCCAAAAATCCCATACCTTACCAAAGAGCCAACATTACAAACCAAAATAAAGACCTCTTTCGATTCTTGTTTGGTCATGTACAATCGGTAATTTTGAGTTTCCGATTTGTGAGATCTTGACGAGGTGCATGCATTGTCCGATTCGAGCGTATACACGTCCCATATAAACAAACACTCGAGCAAATTGAGTGAACACCCTCAAAATTCCATTTGTGAGGAAGTCATCGATTTGGTTTTCATTTGAGAAAGAGTAATACGAGCAATGCTTGACGATAACAAGTTTATGTTGATACTTTCATCATATTAAAAAGGATAAGCACAAGGATTTTTCTTTTTGCATAATGTTCATTGCATGTACGTACTCAATTCTTTTCGTTGTTCGAGGATGAACAAACCGATAAGTGTGGGGTGGTTGTTTTGCATGTAATTGTGGTGTTTTTCTCGTGTTTTTAGTTAGGGTTTAATGTCAATTTTAGTAGTTTTGAGTCATGTTTAATTAGGTTTTTCATTTTGTTGTTTTTCGTATTTCTAGTTGATTTCATATTTAATTGGGTTAAATGGCTTCAATTAATTTGAGGTTTGATGAAATTCTTGGGTTTTTATGTTCAAAATCCAATTTTTATAGGTAAAGGCATTGAGGGCCAAGAATTATAACTTTGGCGCACGCCAAAATCTAAGACAAACTTGACGCCGAGAGCATGTTCCAATTGGGAAAACGTTCTGGAATACTAGCCAAGGAACGTTGGCACACGCCAGACTTGACGCTAAGCCTTGGCGCACGCTGAGCCGAACTTTTATGTTACTTTAAAAATTAAAATCCAGTTAAACAGTGCTCATCTACTTTTGAAAGGGTTTTAGTTCGCCCGTAAGAGAACGGGGTCACTTGTAGACTTGGCAAGTTAACTCGAGTCGATCTCTCGAGGAAGACTAATCGGAAGTTGTTTTTGTGTTTGTTTATACGAACGAGAAAATAATAAAAAGCTAATCTAAACACTCGGACAAAAGGGTTTTGAGAATTGTAATAACTAAACGATGATTTATACTACGAGCAATTTAAACTATTCTTGCAAGGAGAGCATCAATCACCATGCAAGAACTTAACTAAAGTTAATAAAAGATTTAATAACGAACTTCAACTTTTAAAAGATTAATAAACGGGGGTCTAGGTCCTTGGACTCGTCTCCACGACCGCTTAGGTATTTTATCGAACACTTAGTCTACGAGTTGGGGTTGTCAATCCCAACGTATAGATTAAATGCCCGATGACTCCAAGCGATGGTTCTCAACGTTTCCAAGCACTAGACCCGTGATTTCTACTCAACAACCATTGACAAATTCAATATCATAAACACAATATCCAAATCACGATAATGCAAATTAACTAGTTAACGCTAAAGGAATCCTCACGAAACCGTTCGTAAGATACCAAGAACAATTATCCAAACATAATATCACAAGATCATAATCTAAACAAGAATTACCAACATGAAATCCAAACTGATTAACAAGAACAAGGTTTAGAGTTTACTAAATTCTGAGAAAATACTATCCATGATAACTACGAGAAATCCTTGCTAACTCTAACTCTTTCGGGAATGAAATGAACCTCGCTGAATCTTGGGAGCTTGTCACGAGCCTCCGTCTCCAGCGGTTATCAATAGATAATCTAACATCAATCTAAAATCTAAAAACTAAAGTTTTTAATTGGAAAGAAAAAGGAAAATAGAATGAAAAATAATTCAAGAACACTCATGGGTTGTCATCCCCAAGAGGTTCAAGATTGTCTTCTCGACCCGGTTTGTCACGAACCGGACGAGGGATTATTGATTCCAGAATGGATTCCTAGTGATATTTTCGTGTCTCTGAATGTGGCTGAGTTCTTGGCCTTTTGTAGCCATCAAATAGCCCTTCCGTAACTAAAAATCTCCACAAAATCCGAGTTTGTAACGCTTACATCCGATCGGATAGTCTCCCAGTCCGATCGGAGGGATCATTCTGCCAGAATTTCTAACACTGGGGTAACCCAGTGTGGATGACAGACCCAGTGTCAGCTGTAATATACCAAATCAGGGCCCAATTTCTTTGAAACTCCACTCGCGGGCCCACACTCGTCCACCTTAACACCGAAAAACTTCAAAATACCTAAAATAAACATAAAATGTGGTAAAATAAATCGGAGATATATAAATACAAAAATATGCTCAATCAATCCAACTTATACCCAAAATTAACAACAAATCTAACTAAAACACTAGCCAAATATACCAAAAATCATGACAAATACGTGCGAGTCAAACACCCCATGCTTTATTGGTTTGTTCGTCTTCGAACAAACGAAAGAATCAAAACCACGTAAGCATGAAAGTAGCTAGATAAAAGAGTCATGTTGTGCATAAAATATAGTTTTGCAAATATAAACACTTTTATCGAAAATTCTTAAGCTAAGTCCGTGTTACCTTTTCACCTTGAAATCAAAAGAATGCATCCTCACAAAAGGGGAATATATCATGATGCACTCATTTGCTCGTGTTTTTCAAAAGGCAAGTGTATACGCTCGGATCAACAAAAAATCATTCAACGACTCGTGAAAATAAAAGACTCGTACATTGCATATGTGTGAACATTTAATCAAGAATCGGATTAGGACTTTCTAGGGTTGTAATTGATTAGCACATATTTGTCCTTATTTTCAGTAGTATTTTAGCTTGTTTTTCTATATGTTTTTGGTATAAGTTGGATGATTTATGCTTAATTTTGTATTTTAATAGTCCCAGCTTATTTTACCGCTTTTTGACCTAAATTGATGCAAATAAGTGATTATTTGTGGTTTTTCACTTCACAGCTAAGTAACCGGACGAGTTCAGTGCCTAATTAGATGAAGTTGATGTTCAATAAATGAAAATGAGCTTTGTGGTGAACGAGTAGCAAAAGTCCGTCCCAAAAGGATATACCTCTCACCCATACTCTGAATATTTGATCTTTTGGTTCGAGAACAACACCATCCACATCCATATAACAAAAATTGATCAAGATCGAAGATTCGAGGATCGCCAAGCTCCAACCGTCCGTTCGTGATTCGTTCTTCGACCAAGATCAACCACCTCTCCGGATTAGCTGGAGAATTTACTACGCTTTCTAGTTTAATAAGTACTCTAAACCCTTTATTCGTTTTTGTAGTTTAAGTTATGCAATTAAGTAGCTGCTTTTCAATAATTGTTTTTGAATTGTTTCATGCTTAGAACCCTAGATACTTTTGGTATTAAATTCGTAATCTTAGTTTTCTTATTGATTGGTTATCATTCTCGTTTAGTTAATTCATTTCGTTTACATTGCGTTCTAGATAATTGCTGTTCGTTTATGCTGATTGATCTCGTTTAAGTTCTAGATTAATTTCTTTAGTTTACATGTTCTAGTTGCTGAATTAAAATACCTAGTTTTAATTATTGTTCATGTGTTTTAAATTTCTAGATAATCAAAACAATCAAACCCCCCACCCCCAATTTGTATGCGTTATTGCGTTGAACAAACTATTTAAAATTCCGATTGTATGTTCCTCGAGAGACGACTCGAGTCAAGTTGCCAAACTACGCGCGACCCCGTTCTCTTGCGGGCAAGCTATTGATCTTTTGACAAATTTTCATAAGTAGGCAACACAAAAGCTTGAATCAAAATTTTGGCGCCGTTGCCGGGGAACAAAACAAAGGTTTCAAAAATATGTTTGTTCATTTTTATTTTTATTGTAGTCGTTTATTTGTATAATTGTTTCTCTAGTCGATGAGTTTAACTTGCTGTTAAGTTCATGCAAGGTCGTAGATCGCTTAGGCTCGAACTTGCACCATTCATCAACAACGTTCATTGTTCAAATCAAGTGAGACCGCCTCACTCATCCACAAGTGAATCATCTGCCACGAGTGATTTTATTTGTGATCCAATTCCGGAAACAATGTTGCGAATAGACAACCATGCCCATAACAATGAGGACGATCAACCACCAAGGCATCCATCCGTGCAACAAAGAAATGGGTATGGGAGTGAACCAATTCGTCCCGATGGACCGGTACAACCGCAAGAGTACTGGGAAAATATGCAACGAAACGTGATAGACCAGAATGACAGCCAAAGAAGAGGGGATAGGAATCGCCACCGTCACATTCCGGACGACTATTTCGAAAGGTCTTACCATGGAGAAGAGCGGGTCAATGACTGGCTTTCAAATGACGTTTACCATGAGAGAAACGAATACGCAAGGCCAAATAACCAAGAGAGATACCAGCGGGAGGCGCGCGAACCAAGGCAAAGAGATTTCACAACTCCTCAAGTGGGTCCCTATAGTTCCGCCATTGTGTTGGGCAGAACTGCAAGAGACTTCGAGTTGAAACCTCATATCATCAACAACCTCCCGACATTTCATGGCCTCGCCAATGAGGATCCGTTGACTTTCCTCAAAGAATTTTATGCTGAAGTTAGTAGGATTCCCTCTCCGGGACTTCATCACGAAGACCTTCAAATGGTGTGTTTTCCTAGCTGCATGAAGGACAAAGCCAAATCTTGGCTACTTTCACTAGAACCGAGGATCTCTGGTCGACTGGCCCATGGTGAGCGACTAAATTCATTAATCAGTATTACTCAGCACAGACGACGGGCCACATTAGGAGACAAATAGCCAACTTTGTCCAACAAGATGGGGAGTTGCTTCACGAGGCATGGGAAAAATTTCAAATCTTTATTGCAGGCTTGCCCACATCATCACAACTCTCCGGGAATGGTGAATCAGTTGTTTTACGAAGGCCTTTTGGACTCTTATAAAAATAACGTCGAAATGGCGGCTGGAGGAGATTTTGGGTATTTGACAGCGACGGAAGCCAAGCAACTGTTTGAGAAGTTGAGCAAGAAATCGAGACAGACTAATTCTCAAACACGAACGTTTATGGCCAAAGAAGTCTCCGAGATGCCAAACAAGAGAGACATGAAGTTCGAGGAGATGGCCAAGGAATTGGCCGCCCTAAGACAAAGGTGGCAAATATGGAATCATCGAAGAAGACTGTTGAGTTATGTGCACGATGTGTATTGCAAGGACATGTAGCGGGCGTGTGCACTACCGTGTTTGATAAAGTAGAAGAAACGGAGGTCAAAGCTATTCAAAATTTCCAACCTCAACCTCCAGAGGGAAACACATTTCATCCAGGACCTCCCAATCATCCAAACTTCACATATAGCCCCGGACAAGCGCCTGCGCCTGTGCAAGCAAATGATCAACTTTTAGTATGGCAACAAAATCAAGTAGCGGAGACTGTACGAAATCGAGAAGGACTCACGCAATTAACTTCACAAGTGAATAAGCAAATAACGTACCTCAATGCAAAATTCGAGTCAAGGTTTGATGAACTAGTCAAGGCTGTGTAGCAAGGTCATGAGCTTGTTAAGGCTGTGCAACAAGGGCAACGACATTTGGATATGATTATAGGACAATTGTCCGCGACTATTGCAACATTGTCAAAGGAGAAAAATAAGCTTCCGAGCCAAACGGAACACTCCTCGGCTACTCATGTGCTGAGAAGTGGAAAGGAGATCGATAATGGCATAGAGTTAGAAAAGGAAGAAGGCACGAAGACAGCCGAGACCTAATTGCAAGAAGATGCAACCAAACCGGCCGATCTTATGCATAAATCGAACAATCCATATGTGCCGGGAGAATTAAAAAGGAGGAACAATTCAGCAACTGACCATCCAAAGAATGTGATTAGTTATGATCATGTTCCCTTTCTAAGTCGACTTCGTCCGGCGAAAGAAAACAAGAAGTTTATGGAGTTTTACAATTTACTGAAAAACGTGAACATTAATCTCCCCTTACTAGATGTGATAAAGACGATGCCCGCATATGTTAAATTTTTCAAGGAGTTAGTCGTGAGAGAACGGCGAATGGAGACGACACAACAAGTAGAATTAACCAAAGAGGTGAGCGCCATATGTAAGGGTCCGCTACCGAAAAAGGAGAAAGACCCGGGGAGTTTTTGCATAACTATTGCCTTAGGAAAGGGGAAAACGGCACGTGGAATGCTTGACCTTGGTGCAGGGATCAATTTGATGCCGTACTCACTATATAAAGAATTTGACCTTGGAACAATGAGGACGACTACGATGCGGCTACAAATGGCGGATCGATCAATTAGACAACCGCTTGGGATAGTTGAAGATGTATTAGTTCAAGTCGGCAAACTTGTAATTCCAGTTGATTTCGCCATACTTGATGTCGGCGAAGTTCCAAAAGAAGGCACGGAGCATACCATTCTGCTGGGTCGACCATTTATGTCCACCTCTCATACTTTAATAGACGTGAACAAAGGAAGGATGACCATGTTCGTCTTAGGGGAGTCAGTGACGTTTTCACTTCATGAAATCCATAACACTCCTTCACCACTTATGCAAGATGAATGTTCATACATAGATCTAATCGATTCTTGCGTCTATGATCTCCAAAGCATTACCAATATTGACGAGTTTGACGGCGAGGACGACGAGGAGCATTTGAGAGGGGAGGAATTGGTCGAATTGTTGGGGATTGACATAGGAGAAATCATAGATGGAATTGCTGGTTGTGGTACCGAGTTATGCAAAGAGAGCAACGTGCCTAAAATTGGGCCAAAAGTGGAGTCAAAACCAAATCACTCGAAGTTTAGAGAGGAGGCGAAGCCATCGCATAATCATTCGAGAATTGTTTCCCTCGGCCCCTACAAGAATTTTAAACGTGCAAAGAACAAAGTGAGGCACTTAGCAAGGATTGGACGATGAAGAAGAAGACGTCGAGCGAGGTTTATGACAAGAAGATTCATGATACGGAAATCAAGATTGGTCAACTAATGCTCTACAATTCCAAACGTAAATTTGAACCGACCAATTTCAAGGCCGAATGGAGTGGCCCGTTTATGATAACGGAAATGGACGAGTACGGAGTTGCCACTCTATACGATGAGAGTAAGAAGTCGAGATTCCAAGTCCACAAGCATAGAATCAAACCTTTCTACAAGGAACATGGACTGAATCACGATCGTGATAAAGAAGAATTAGTGGGGCCCCCTCGGGCTAAAAATTGATCGCATGGAATCACGTCGAGCATAGGACGTTAAATGTTGCGCTTCTTGGGAGGCAACCCAAGCGATAGTTAGTTTTCATTTTTCCTTATTTTATTTCTGTTTTTATATTGTGTCAATTGCCGTGGTACGTTTATGTGTGTTTTGATGTGCAGAAAATACGATAGAATAGCTTATTCGGGATAACTAATGGTTATAGCAGTAGCTCGCTACCACAAGGCCTTACCGCTAGTTCCACTCGAGGCGTTAACAATGATGATCAGCCACTGAACCTACCGCTAGCCGCAACAATCAGGGATAACGATGGGCTGCAATCCAGCCACTTACGACGTTGAGCCGCAATCCGGCCATTTCAAATCCCAAAAGATGTGCCACCGGGCACTTGCGCGTGGCAATTGATCGCATTCGTAGTTTGTTTTGTTTGTTTATTTGGTTGTTTGTTTTTAATAGGTTTGTTCAAGGACAAATCCAATCAAGAGACTCTAGACAACGTCAAATTGCACGACTTCAATTAGAGAAATTCGACCACCAATTTTCAGGGACGTTTTTCCACTCCTTTCCTCTTTTGATTTGTTTTTCTTTATATTTATGGCAATCAGGGGATTGCCGAGTTTTTAAGAGGGGGGATGGTTGAGTAATGGATGGTTGAGTATGATTGAAAATTTGTGTGTGGTTTTTAAGTTTTTACGTGATTGTTTGCTATTTCTGCTCTAAATTGTGTTTGTATGGCGTGCCTGTCGAAGTTAGCTATATATGATTTGATGATTTTGTCTTTGAGCGTGCATAAGTGCATAAATTTTTCAAAGGTATTATTTATATATTGTAAAATGGTACTTGGACGCAATTGATTTCGCAAAACTTTAAAAGCAGCGTCAATTCAAAACTTTTTCATGCAAAAAGCCAGTGAGTGGCCTGAGTGTTTATCATCTTGCATGTACTTGAATGAGTTTTGATTTGAGATCTCTTTGAAACCGCTATGTGTAGTTGACTTGGAAAATGAGGTTAAGGCACAGAAAAAACCCTATTCCGGCCATATCCATAAATTTTAGCCACTATAAATTCCGAATGAGCCAATCAAAGCCAAATAATCCATTTCAATTAGCCATGAGTAATTTTTTAGTCGACCCCTACAACCCATTAAAAGCGTGTGGTAGGAGTTGGTAATTTTTATTGGTTATTAGTGTTTTGGAGTTTTTATAAGGGATTTATGAATTTTTATAATAAAGGATCACCATCCTTCAATTAAAAAAAAAAAGAAAAAAGAAAGACCCCATAAAACAGAATTAGAGGGGGATAAAAAAAAAGAAAAAGAAAATAAGAAGGATGGTGAATTGTGTTAGTCATTGCCTACGCGCTAATTAAGGCTTGTGTTTATTATTTATTTTATTTTATGAGCCTATTGTTTAGAAGGCATGAGTTGTGTAAGAAGCGTGTTATGAGCTTCAATTATATTTAAGTGGTTCGAGCAAAAGTCGGTTTAGAGTTACGAGTTGGGAAATAGCCTAAGTTTAAAGGTTACGTTATGAGTGTTTAGTGAGGTTTTTATCTTTGAACGAGGTGAAGCGTATTGCTCCTTGATTAGAATAGGTTTGGTGAGTTATTGATCACGTTAGATCATGAGTTAGCCACACGACTTATATATTCCATACTCATCCAAAAAGCCTTACATTACAACCCAAAAAGACCTTTTCCGATTCTTTGTTCGATAACACACTTAATTTGTAATTGAAAAGAGATTGATTTTCGGTGCTTATTTATTGTGCTTGTATTTGTATGATTTGAGCGTATACACATCCTATGTAGAAAATACTCGTATGCTTGAGCATACACCCCTATATATTTCCCTTTTGTGAGGATGCATGAATTCGATTTTGAAGCGACAATGTAATACGGGTGGAGTGTTTGAAGTTGCATTGCATGTACCTATATTTTCAAAAATATTTAAGTAGCATAGCACGACTCATTGCTTGGACTGATTTTCATTTCTTGTTGTGCTTTGAATCTATCGTTCGTTCGAGGACGAACAAACCAATTAAGCGTGGGGTAGTTGATTAGCACATATTTGTCTTTATTTTCAGTAGTATTTTAGCTTGTTTTTCTATTTGTTTTTGGTATAAGTTGGATGATTTAAGCTTAATTTTGTATTTTCATAGTCCCAGCATATTTTACCGCTTTTTGACCTAGATTGATGTAAATAAGTGATTATTTGTGGTTTTTCACTTCACAGCTAAGTAACCGGACGAGTTCAGCGCCTAATTAGATGAAGTTGATGTTCAATAAATGGAAAACGAGCTTTCCGGTGAACGAGTAGCAAAAAGATCGAGAAATTGAGGAAGACGCTCTGTCGCGTCGACTGACACGAGCGTCGACGCTCCGTCGACGCGGGCCATGATCCGTATCAGTCGATGCAGGGCCAACGCACCGTCGACGCAACTTGCTGAAGCGTCGACTGAAGGAGCGTCAGTCGACGCACCGTCAACGCAACTTGCTGAAGCGTCGACTGAAGGAGCGTCAGTCGACGCACTGTCGACGCAATTCTCTTGGGCGTCGAACCATGACTGCGTCAGTAGATGCACCCGCCCAGCCGACGTGCACACCCAGGCAGCAGCGACGCCGAGCACCAGCACGCGTCAGTCAACGCACCGTCGACGCGGCGGCCCAGAATCGGGATTTTAGGGTTTCTTATGCTCCAAGTTAAGGAAAATCTATATAAACCCCCCTAAGTCCATCCCAAAAGGATATACCTCTCACCCATACTCTGAATATTTGATCTTTTGGTTCGAGAACAACACCATCCACATCCATATAACAATAATTAATCAAGATCGAAGATTCGAGGATCGCCAAGCTCCAACCGTCCGTTCGTGATTCGTTCTTCGGCCAAGATCAACCACCTCTCCGGATTAGCTGGAGAATTTACTACGCTTTCTAGTTTAATAAGTACTCTAAACCCTTTATTCGTTTTCGCAGTTTAATTTATGCAATTAAGTAGCTGCTTTTCAATAATTTATTTTTAATTGTTTCATGCTTAGAACCCTGGATACTTTTTGTATTAAATTCGTAATCTTAGTTTTATTATTGATTGGTTATCATTCTCGTTTAGTTAATTCATTTCGTTTACATTGTGTTGTAGATAATTGTTGTTCGTTTATGCTGATTGATCTCGTTTAAATTCTAGATTAATTTCTTTAGTTTACATGTTCTAGTTGCTGAATTAAAATACCTAGTTTTAATTATTGTTCATGTGTTTTAAATTTCTAGATAATCAAAACAATCAAACCCCCCACCCCCAATTTGTATGCGTTATTGCGTTGAACAAACTATTTAAAATTCCGATTGTATGTTCCTCGAGAGACGACTCGAGTCAAGTTGCCAAACTACGCGCGACCCCGTTCTCTTGCGGGCAAGCTATTGATCTTTTGAKAAATTTTCATAAGTAGGCAACACAAAAGCTTGAATCAAAATTTTGGCGCCGTTGCCGGGGAACAAAACAAAGGTTTCAAAAATATGTTTGTTCATTTTTATTTTTATTGTAGTCGTTTATTTGTATAATTGTTTCTCTAGTCGATGAGTTTAACTTGCTGTTAAGTTCATGCAAGGTCGTAGATCGCTTAGGCTCGAACTTGCACCATTCATCAACAACGTTCATTGTTCAAATCAAGTGAGACCGCCTCACTCATCCACAAGTGAATCATCTGCCACGAGTGATTTTATTTGTGATCCAATTCCGGAAACAATGTTGCGAATAGACAACCATGCCCATAACAATGAGGACGATCAACCACCAAGGCATCCATCCGTGCAACAAAGAAATGGGTATGGGAGTGAACCAATTCGTCCCGATGGACCGGTACAACCGCAAGAGTACTGGGAAAATATGCAACGAAACGTGATAGACCAGAATGACAGCCAAAGAAGAGGGGATAGGAATCGCCACCGTCACATTCCGGACGACTATTTCGAAAGGTCTTACCATGGAGAAGAGCGGGTCAATGACTGGCTTTCAAATGACGTTTACCATGAGAGAAACGAATACGCAAGGCCAAATAACCAAGAGAGATACCAGCGGGAGGCGCGCGAACCAAGGCAAAGAGATTTCACAACTCCTCAAGTGGGTCCCTATAGTTCCGCCATTGTGTTGGGCAGAACTGCAAGAGACTTCGAGTTGAAACCTCATATCATCAACAACCTCCCGACATTTCATGGCCTCGCCAATGAGGATCCGTTGACTTTCCTCAAAGAATTTTATGCTGAAGTTAGTAGGATTACCTCTCCGGGACTTCATCACGAAGACCTTCAAATGGTGTGTTTTCCTAGCTGCATGAAGGACAAAGCCAAATCTTGGCTACTTTCACTAGAACCGAGATCTCTGGTCGACTGGCCCATGGTGAGCGATAAATTCATTAATCAGTATTACTCAGCAGAGACGACGGGCCACATTAGGAGACAAATAGCCAACTTTGTCCAACAAGATGGGGAGTTGCTTCACGAGGCATGGGAACATTTCAAATCTTTATTGCAGGCTTGCCCACATCATCACAACTCACCGGGAATGGTGAATCAGTTATTTTACGAAGGCCTTTTGGACTCTTATAAAAATAACGTCGAAATGGCGGCTGGAGGAGATTTTGGGTATTTGACAGCGACGGAAGCCAAGCAACTGTTTGAGAAGTTGAGCGTCCGACCAGTCATCTTCTCTCATCCGGTCGGACATCAGTCCAGTGTGCTTTGTCCGACCGGTCAATTCCTCTCATCCGATCGGATGTCCTGGAAAAGCATC
>BMAC01000061.1:458059-474668 GCA_014905375.1 Phtheirospermum japonicum | reverse complement strand
TTTTCTTTTTTAAATACTCCTTAAAGTTGCAAACTAAACATCATTCGATCCATTAGGAAACTCAATCACACATTGTTATATACCATTAACAAACTCAATGAGAGAAATCCAGAAAACCATAAATTAATAATAATCAAATAAATATTCAATATGAGGGAAGAGTAGGAATAGAAATCACCCGAGTAAATGGCGAGAAAGGTCCCGGTTCTGGACAACCATGACGATCTTTCTTCACAAAAATAAGCCCAATCATCTAAATTCTTCAACCAAACCTTTCTCCCCCTTCAACGTGAAGAAGTCTAGCTAGCCCCTGTTTCCAAACCTAGATGTTGTAGTATGCAAACTATGAGGTAGAAAGAAAAAAAAAATTGAAAACACGAAAAACAATGTAAACATTGGGTTGCCTCCCAACAAGCGCCTTTTTTTAAAGTCGTTGGCTCGACTTCTTACGCCCTTGTTTAAGTTGAAGGTGATGCTTCCAACTCCATCCGTTCTTCGTTAACTGTGTTAAACCCTTCATAATACTGCTTGAGTTGATGTCCATTCACCTTGAACATTTTGCTCATCTTAGGGATACAAATCTCCGCTGCGCCATGCGGAAATACATCAGTGATGACAAACGGCCCAACCCACCTGGAGCGCAACTTCCCTGGAAACAACATAAGGCGAGAATGAAAAAGTAAAACTTTCTCGCCCTCGACAAAATGTTTTCTTGAAATTTCCAGGTCATGGAAGACCTTCGTCTTTTCTTAGTAAATCAAGGAACTTTCAAATGCTTCATTCCTAATCTCTTCTAGTTCTCGCAAGCTGCAACTTTCGATGTAACCCAACTCCATCATACTCACAATTGCACTACTGCACCGCTCAGAATGCCTTACACTAGAAAAAAAAATAACAATTTTCTGAAGGGAAAACCAAGGGAAATATTTCCCTCGGTATTTCTTGAGGGCAAAACCGAGGGATTAAAATACCCTTCGGTTTTTTCCGAGGGAAGAATTTTCCTTCGGTTTTTCCCTTAGAAATACGGCGTCAATATTTGCCGCCATAATTACCAAAGGATTTCCGAGGGTAAAATTACTGAGAGAATTTAGCCTTCGAAAAAACCGAGAGGAAGGAGGTTCCGTCGAAAAACCGAGGGCAAACACCATCCCTCGGTTATTTATTTATTTATTTTAAATTAATAAAAACGAGGGGAGGTGTTTACCCACGGGAAAAACCGAGGGCCCAGCCCTCCTTCGGTTTTTGATTATTATTTTTTTAGGGAGGTGTTTCCCCTCAAAAAAAAACCAAGGGCCCAGCCCTCCCCTCGGGGTTTTATAATAAAAAAATAGAAAAATCGTAAAAATGAAAACAAGTTCCTATCATCTCAGGCACGTGGAGTGGTTTTGACCCAGTTTCGATCAAAAAATATCAACGAGGGTGTCATGTAACCACGAGGGTCGATTGTCGATCGTTAGGTACGCGTTTTCTATTTTTTTCGATTTTAAATAAAAAATAGAACAATATTCAAAAAAAATAGAAAATTAGTAAAGAAATAGAAAAAAATCCCATCATATTAAGAACGGGGTGGGGAGGGGAGTGTCTCGGTGCCTCAAAACCCACGACGGTCAAGTGTCGATCGTTAGGTACGCGTTTTCAATTTTTTTTCGATTTTAAATAAAAAAATAGAAAAAAAAAGAAAATAGAAAATTAGTAAGAAATAGAAACAAATACCATCATATTAAGAACAGGGCGAGGAGGGGTGCATCTCGGTGCCTAGAAACCAGGAGGGTCGATTGTCGATCATTAGATATGCGTTTTCTATTTTTTCTCGATTTTAAATAAAAAATAGAAAACAATTCGAAAAAATAGAAAATTAGTAAAGAAATAGAAACAGATTCCATCATATTAAGAACGGGGTGATGAGGGGTGCATCTCGGTGACCCGCAACCACGAGGGTCGATTGTCGATCGTTAGGTACGTATTTTTGATTTTTTTTCTGATTTTAAATAAAAAAATGGAAAAAATCGAATAAGATAGAAAATTAGTAAAAAAAAAATAGAAACAAATTCCATCATATTAATAACGAGGCACGGAGGGGTGCATCTCTCGGTGCCCCGGAATCATGAGGGTTGATTGTCGATCGTTTTGTACGCGTTTTCTATTTTTTTGATTTTTTTTAAATTAAAAAAACCGAGGGGAGGTGTTTTCCCTCAGAAAAAACTGAGGGCCCAGCCCTCCCCTTTGTTTTTTTACGAGGGGAAAAAACTCCCCTCGATTTTTAAAAAAAATAGAAAAATAGAAAAATCATAAAAATCAAACAAATCCTATCATCTTAGGCACGTAGGGTGGTTTTGACCCAATTTCGATCGAAAATATCAACGAGCAAGTGCGTATTCACACGTGTTGTGTAATTCGACCAACAACCAAGATACAATCAATCGATCAACTTGTTCGATTTGAAACGTGAAGCGACGAAGCATCGTGATTTTACCGAGGGGGCGGGGAGGGTTGCGTCTCGGTGTCGTAGAACCACGAGGGTCGATTGTCAATTGCTAGGAACGCGTTTTCTTCTTTTTTTTCGATTTTAAATAAAAAATGGAAAAAACTCAAAAAAAAATAGAAAATTAGTAAAAAAGAAATAGAAACAAATCCCATCATATTAAGAATAAAGCAGGGAAGGGTGCGTCTCGGTGCCCGAGAACCACGAGGGTCGATTGTCG
The DNA here is from genome assembly GCA_014905375.1 of Phtheirospermum japonicum. Lineage (NCBI taxonomy): Eukaryota > Viridiplantae > Streptophyta > Magnoliopsida > Lamiales > Orobanchaceae > Phtheirospermum > Phtheirospermum japonicum. The sequence continues at coordinate 471,966 of BMAC01000061.1, read as the reverse complement.
ATCGTTAAGTACGCGTTTTCTTTTTTTTTTTTCGATTTTAAATAAAAAATAGAAAAAGATTCAAAAGTTAGAAAATTAGTAAAAAAAAATAGAAACAAATCTTATCATATTAAGAATGGGGCAGGGAGGGGTGCGTCTCGATACCCGGAATCACGAGGGTCAATTGTCGATCGTTAGGTATGCGTTTTCTATTTTTTTCCGATTTTTAAATAAAAATTCAAAAAAAATGAAATAGAAACAAATCCAATCATATTAAGAATGGGGCAGGGAGGGGTGCGTCTCAGTGCCCCGGAATCACGAGGGTCGATTGTCGATCGTTAGGTATGCGTTTTCTATTTTTTCCGATTTTAAATAAAAAATAGAAAAAAATTCAAAGAAAATAGAAAATTAGTAAAAAATAGAAACAAAACCATCATAATGAGAAAGCGGTGGGGGGGGGTGCGTCTCGGTGCCTCGAAACCACGAGGGTCGATTATCAATCGTTAGTTACGCATTTTCTATTTTTTTCGATTTTTTTCAAATTTTTTTAAATTAAGAAAAAGCTGCTCCAGCCGCCGAGAAGACCGTCGCCGCCTGCTCCTCCAAGTTAAGTTGTCCCTTTTTTATCTGTTATCATTTTTTATTTTTTATTTTTTGTAGATTTGTATTTTTTTTATATATTTTTGTATATATTTGTTGTGATGAAGTTATTGTATAATTAATTTTCAAGATTAGGGTTTAGTGTTTGTTTAGGGATTAGAGTTTGAAATTAGGGTTAATTAAGAATTAATTTACCATTATGGTTCAATTTAGGATTATTTATGTAATTAGAATTCAATTTATAATTGATTATATAAATAGGGTCCAATTTAAAATTAATTTTCGATTAGGGTCCAATTTAGAATTAATAGACAATTAGGGTCCAATTTAGAATTAATTACATAATTAGGTTCCAATTTAGAATTAATTATGTAATTAGAGTCCAATTTAGAATTAATTTATAATTAGGGTCCAATTTAGAATTAATTATGTGATTAGGGTCCATAATTAATTTACAACTAGGATCCAATTTAGAAATAATTACGTAATTAGGGTTAAATTTAAAAATAATTATAAAATTAGGGTTCAATTAGAAATAATTTATAATTAGAGTTCAACTTAGAATAATTACGTAATTGAGGTCCAATTTAGAAATAATTGCGTAATTAGAGTCCAATTTAGAATTAATTTACAATTAGGGTCCAATTTAGAAATAATTGCGTAATTAGGGTTAAATTTAGGAATAATTATAAATTTAGGGTTCAATTTAAAAATAATTTATAATTAGGGTTCTATTTAGAAATAATTACGCAATTGAGGTTCAAATTATAAATGATTATATAAAAGAAATTTATAATGATTATATAAATAGGGTCCAATTTAAAATTAATTTTCAATTAGGGTCTAATTTTGAATTAATATACAATTAGGGTCCAATTTAGAAATAATTACATAATTAGTGTCCAATTTAAAAATAATTTAGAATTAGGGTCCAATTTAGTAATAATTATGTAATTAGAGTTAAATTTAGGAATAATTATAAAATTCAGGTTCAATTTAAAAATAACTTATAATTAGGGTTCAATTTAGAAATAATTACGTAATTGAGATCCAATTTAGAAATAATTAAGTAATTAGGGTCCAATTGAGAATTAATTTACAATTAGGGTCCAATTTAAAAATAATTACACAATGTTAAATGTAGGAATAATTATAAAATTAGGGTTCAATTTGAGAATAATTTATAATTAGGGTTCAATTTAGAAATAATTACATAATTGAGGTTCAAATGATTATATAAATAGGGTCCAATTTAAAATTAATTTTTAATTAGGGCCCAATTTAGAATTAATATACAATTAGGGTCCAATTTAGAAAAATTAAGCAATTAGGGTCCAATTTAGAATTAATTTACAATTAGGGTCCAATTTAGAATTAATTACGTAATCAGGGTCCAATTTAGAATTAATTTACAATTAGGGTCTAATTTAGAATTAATTACGTAATTAGGGTTAAATCTAGGAATAATTATAAAAGTAGGGTTCAATTTAGAAATAATTACGTAATCGAGGTCCAATTTAGAAATAATTACGTATTTAGGTCCAATTTAGAATTAATTTACAATTAGGGTCCAATTTAGAAATAATTACGTAATTAGGGTTAAATTTAGGAATAATTATAAAATTAGGGTTCAATTTAGAAATAATTTATAATTAGGGTTTAATTTAAAAATAATTACATAATTGAGGCTCAATTTAGGAATAATTACATAATTGGGGTTCAAATTAGGAATAATTATATAATTAGTGTTCATTAAAAGTTCAATTATGCAATTATCATTTAAAGTGTATTCGATGATGGTGGTGAAATACCGTGGTGATCGGTACATGGATGTTAACTTAATATTTGTTATGGTTTGTTGTTATGGTTTGAATGTGATTGCTTGATGTTGTGATTGGTTTTGGAAGACATCGGTGATGACGTGGTGTACGGCGACGGTCGGGAGGTTTCGTCCCTCCAATAACGGTTTTCAAAATTATTTTAAAAAATGATGATGGTATTCAAAGTATTTTAAATTGTTTCTGATGGTGGTGGTGAAATATCGTGGTGATCGGTACTTTCATGTTGTGTTTATCATATATATTATTTTGTAATTTTTATTTAATTGATGTGATTTATTGTTTAATGCATACGTTTGTGATGACGTGGTTTACGGCGCCGTCCACGGAGGTTTCGTCCCTCCAATAATGGAGTTTAAAATATTTTTGATGCAAAATACACTCTTTCTAAACAATATACTTTAGACTTGTTTGGTATTTAGTATCGAATAGAGAATTCGATACTAAATCCCGAATTGTCCACTTCTTTGAACAGTTTGAGAGCATGATTGTAATATGGCTTATCTTATCTATATGTTTTTTTTATTATATAAATTTTGGTTCAGTATCTCTCTTATGTTCTCGGGTGCACTGCAATATATGTGTACTTAGAGAACTAAAGGGAGATGCTGCCGAAGTTTTTAGTCAACAAAAATTCATATACTAAGATGTTGTAATACAGGAAAATCACGTTTTCGAATGGGATAGGGCCTTACAAAAAAATTCAATCATTCTCTAGCCACCCTCACGCTGCCCAATTTTTGACAAATCAATATAACAACCGTATAATGTTAGGATGAGTTCCGATCGTAGTTAGATGTACAAGAGAATCAACAACGACTATTTATCCTCACAATTCGTGGATGGAGTCGAGAGTTTTATTAAATTTGCGCAATCACATTCCGCCCATAAGGACGGACCAAAGCTTAAATGTCCTTGTAATCATAGCAGATGTAGGAATAACAGTTACCTCGACGTCGATGAGACCAAGTGATTTGTACATATTTGTATGTGATTTTCGTGTGTTTTTGCATCGTATGTTGTGTGCTTTTATGTGTTTTAAGTTTATCTTTTTATCGTTTTTCTTCCTTTTTTATGTTTTTCGTTTCTTATGGTGTTCAATGTGTTTTTACTTTATTTTGTATGAAATAATCTAATTTTGTTTAATGTTAATATCTCAACTCAAAACGAGGAAAACGGGACGAGCGACGAGCCGAAACCATGCAGGTGTGTCGATTGACGCACTGTCGACGCTACGCCCGCGTCGACTGACGCACTGTCGAAGCAAATGTTCTGAAGCATCGATCCTAGGCCCGTCAGTCGATGCACTGCCTGCCGACGCGTGCAGCCTGGCTCGCGTCGACTGACGCACCGTCGACGCAAAGGTTCTGAAGCGTCGATCCTAGGCCCGTCAGTCAACGCACTGCCTGTCGACGCGTGCAGCCTGGCTCGCGTCGACTGACGCACCATCGACGCTCCGGCAGTTTGAGCGGTTATTTTTGAAATTCTATATAAATCCGGTGGTTTCTTCATTTTAAAATGGCTGGGACGAGGGGGAAAGGTCACAACAATGCAGAGGACCCTCGGTTCATGCCACCCTTTCAATTCAAGCAAAATTAGAGTTAGATAGTTCGTAGTTTCTACGTCGTTTGTCGTTCGAGTTCGTTTCTCGTGGCTAAAGATCGATGGATGGCTGCTGCTTTCTAGATTATAGGTTTTTTCTGCACCTTTTTATTTGCTTTATGTATTTGGATTTAATAACTTTCGCTTTGATGTTGTTATGTACTTTAGTTTCGTTAATTTAGTCATTTTCCTTTTACCGTTTTTCCTTGTTGGTAATTTATGTTAATTTGGTTGAGTAGTTTAGTTGTTATTATTCGTTAGATTAGTTGTTCGTTTTTACCGTTCGATGCTTAATGCTTATTTACTTGCGTTAATATTATGGAGATGATCATGATGATATTCATGCTTTGCGTTGGAATTATGATTTGATCATGATTATGTTTGTTGGCTAAGTTTACCGGTCTAGTGTGCCTATGGTCGTTTAGAGCCATCGGGATTGACAACTCCGATCGCGGAGACGATTCCGGACACACTAGAACCCTTGCTTTTATTAATCGTTTTAAAGCATTTAATTTTATTGCTCGTAGATGTTAGAAAACCTCAAACTCTATTTGATCGAGTGTTTAGTATAGTTTAGTTCAGTTTTTAATTTCGTAGTAATGTTCATAAAATCGAACACCGGAATAGTTTCCGATTAGTCTTCCTTGTGATTCGACTCGAGTCAACTTATCGCCTACAATAGCTCCGTTCTCTTGCGGACGAGATTTTCATTATTTTAAACGCGAAAAAGTTCGATTCACCAAGTACCACTTGTTTAGACACAGGTTCGAGCCGAATTACTATAGATGGATTTACCACGGAGAAAGCTGGCTCGCCACTTCTGGATGCCATCACGATTCTCATGCTAGAGGAACCTCTTACATCCCTTCTGAAGAATCATCAAACACGTACATTAAATATGGTTCAAGATGCAGTTGGTCCCAATTTTGTCGTGGTTGCCGATATGGAAGAGTCGTCGAACCCTGAGGCTAAGAAATTTTATGACATGTTGAAAGGTGGAAATCAGCCATTGTATCCGGGATGCGAGGGACATACTCAGTTGTCATTAGTTTCACGTCTCATGAATTTAAAGTCAGAGAATCACATGTCTCAGAAGTGTTATGATCAATTGAGTGAATTAATCAAAGAGAATGTACCGAAAGACAATCTCGTACCCGATAACTTCTACAACAGTAAGAAGTTGTTAAGGGGTATGGGCTTACCAATCGAGAAGATAGACTGCTGCAAGAATAATTGTATGATCTACTGGAGAGACGATTCTAATTTGACAAGCTACAAATTCTGCAATGAACCTTGGTTTAAACCAGTTCGTCAAGGAAAAACAAAACGACAAAAGGCTCGTGTCGCGTACAAGAAGATGTACTATTTTCCATTAACTCCTTGTCTGGGGAGGTTGTACGCATCTAATGCCACAGCAAAAGATATGAGATGGCATGCTGAACACGTGGTTGAAGACAATGTTATGTGTCTTTGTACAAACTTGAAAATATTTCAACAGGCTCATCCAAGTTTCACGGTTGAAAGTCAAAACGTGAGATTTGGTCTTTGAACAAATAGTTTTCAACCATTTAGAAGTTTTGGCGCACAATATTCATCGTGGCCCGTCATAGTTACACCCTACAACTTACCTCCTTGGATGTGCATGAAAGAGCAGTTCATGTTCCTGAGCGTTCTTGTACCAGGGCCAAAGAATCTAAAAGACAAACTTTATGTGTTTCTGCAACCTTTAATCACCGAGTTAAATCAGTTGTGGACGATTGGAGCTCCTTCGTACGATATATCTAAAAAATAAAATTTTAAATTGCGAGCAACCCTTATGTGGGCAATTTTTCTGCGTATTCTATGTTGTCCGTATGGAGTACGGCCTGTCGAACAGCTTGTCCTTACTGTATGGAACAGTCAGACACCTTCACTCTTAAGTGCAGCGGGAAGCAATCGTGGTTCGACAATCACCGAAAATTCCTTTGAGTGCGATCACCATTTTTGAAAAGATAAACAATGCTTTCAAAAAAGAAGATTTGTTGAGACTCCACCACCGGAAGTGCGCTCAGGGACAGAAGTTTTGGCAGAGATAGACATATTGGGGCTTCTGAAAGTCACTGAACTGGATGCAGCACTCGTTAATGCGCAAATATCCCAAACGTCTGGTTGGAGAAAATGAAGCATCTTCTGGGATCTGCCATATTGGAGGACAAATATAATTCGCCACAATTAGATGTTATGCACATCGAGAAAAATGTGTTTAAAAATGTTTTCAATATGGTGATGAATTTCAAAGGGAAGACTAAGGACACGCATAAATCTAGGGAAGAGTTTAATGAGTATTGTAATCGTTCAGAGTTGGCGCCAGATGGGTCAGAAAAGTGTCCTAAAGCCTGTTACACACTTGATAAGCCGTCGAAAATGTCATTTGCGATTGGGTCAAATCTCTTCGATTTCCAGATGGGTACGCATCAAATTTGGGACGTTGCGTCGACAACAAGGAATCACATTTGATTGGGATGAAGAGTCATGATTGTCATGTATTCATCCAAAGGTTGATACCAATAGCCTTTCGGGAACTGCTTTTCAAGGATCTCACGTCAACAGTCATTCGCACCAAAGATATGAGTCGACTTGAATGTGACATTCCGTTATTATTGTGTCAATTGTAATTGATCTTCCCTCCAAGTTTTTTTGACTCGATGGAGCATCTGCACGTTCATCTTGCATATGAAGCAAGAATTGCTGGCCCAGTGCGGTATAGATGGATGTACCCGTCGAGAGGTATCTTCACAAACTAAAGAACAACGTGAAAAATAAGGCGAGTGTTGAAGGGTCAATTGCAAACGCATATCTGGTCGATGAGGCATCAAATTTTAGTTCGTACTATTTTGATGATCACGTTTCAACTAAAAGAACAAATTTGCATATGATCCAAACTTTTGTGCACCCCTTTTAAGATATTTAATTTAAAAACACGTAAGTTTGCTCGCAAGAGTACGAGGAACTTGTAGGGTGGTGAGTTTGACTCAAGTCGATTCTCTTGAGGAAAAATGTTTGGTATCTTGGATGTTTATCTCAAGTAATATAAAATACATGTACATCGGGTTTTTTTTTTTGAAGAATTGATTTGATCATTAAAACTAAAGCAATATTGAATTTAAAACTAATTAAACTAATTATCTTAAACTAGATTACCAACTACGAGCAATAATTAAACTTATTCGAACTTAAAAACTAGGAAGTAATAGCAACAAATTTAAAAGCATGAATATAAAAAACTACCATGAGGCAATTGTATCGTACGACTCTAAAAACGGAGAATTAAGTATAAATCAATCGCATAAATAAACTAGATAAATCCAATATCCAAGCATGAAACAATTAAACTAATTCTAGAATTAACTAAGAATTTAACTAAGTAATTAACTAGGAAATTAACTACGAAATTAACTAAGAGTTTTAGAATACTTATTGGAACTAGTAAAAGCAATAAAAATCTCCAGCTATTTCGGAAATGAACGTTGATCTTGGGCGAAGATTGAATCCCGAACGTGAAATCGAAGCCTCGGACTCGTCGTTCTTCGGTCCTTGATCTCGGTCTTCAAATCTCGTTATAAGATGTGGAAGTATGTTTATTCTAAGCCCAAATACCCTAGGATGTCGTGTGTATTTTTTAAAAATCTGAAATATGAAGGGTATTTATAGATATAGCATGTCTTGGCGCACAAGAAACCTTAAAAATGCATTTCTGGGCAGCCACGTTGACGTCGCGTCGACTGACGCGTGCTGGAGCTCGGCGTCGACGCTGCCTGTGTGCTCACGTCGACTGGGCGGGGGCGTCGACTAACGCGGTCTTGGATCGTCGCTTCAGAGAGTTGCGTCGGCTATGCATCGACAGATGCACCCTTGGATCGACGCTTCAGATAGTTGCGTCGGCTTGGCGTCGACAGAGTGTCGACCATCGTGGGCAGGATCAGCGTCGACGTAGTGTCGATGCTCACATCGATCGACGCTACTGAGAGTCTGTCTCATTTTTGCGATCTTTCTACTACTCGTTCACCGGAAAGCTCGTTCTTCACTCTTGAACATCGAACTTCATTTATTTACGCGCTGAACTCTTCCGGTTACTTAGCTATAAGGTGAAAAACAACAAATAATCACCTATTCTCATCAATTATGATCAAAATACATTAAAATAAGTTGGGAATATAAAAATACAGAATTAAGCTTAAATCATCCAACTTATACCAAAAACAAATTGAAAAATGAACTAAAAAGCTAATAAAAATAAGGATAAATCTACGCTAATCAACATAGAAATTACGACGGTCAGAATTGTGTGGATGATGCAGATGAAATTCCCTCGGTGTTTAAGAAATGTGGAGAGATGTTTGGTACAAAGGGAAAAAGATCTCTAAGCGAAACAAAATACGACGCCGCAAGGATATACGTGTTGCTAAATTGTGAGGAGGTCCAAGAATATGTTAGGTATGAATACTCTTTCCAATTTATATTGTCAATGTATATATATATATGTAGTAATAGTTTTTTCCTCAATTGTGTAACGAATGATGTAGTATTTACACGAAGAGCATTCAACGTCTCCAACCAAACATTACTGATGATAGGCTCAACGAAAAATTAGAAAATAAATTTGTCAATTGGTTCAAACATTGAGTAAGACGTTCGATACCTAATTGCATATCATATAATTATCGTATCTATTTATCTAATATATTTCCTAAATAAAAAATAATTTGCCAATGTCATGGGCTAGAGATCGTTCGAATAATGTGATCGACGTGAACATTAGGAGCCTAGCTGCGGGTCCATCAAGATGTGAAAACGTATATCGGATGTAAGATAAATGGTTATAGATTTCACACATTCGAGCACAGATCTAACAAAGCAACATCGAGCAGTGGAGTATGCATTAAAGGGACAAATTATGGGCCAACCAAATATGATTATTACAGTCGTCTCATAGAAATTGTGCAGCTCGAATACACCGGCCGAACGGAGAAGAACAAGTTATTGTTCAAGTGCGAATGGTTTGATCCAACTCCTACAAGCACAAAAGTTCATACACATTATAAGCTTGTCGATATCAATCATAAACATAGGTTCAATCGATATGAACCTTTTGTACTTGCTTCCCAAGCTGTATAAGTATACTATTGTGCGTACCCAAGTTTGAGACGAGACAAGTTGGACTGGTGGGAAACGTGTAAAATCAAGGCGAGATCAAATGTTGAGTATCGAGCCTCTACCGGAAGAATCATTTCAAGATGAAGCTGTAGATACACGCAGTCCGATTCAACTCGACATGTCGATTTTCAGTTGCATGACCCCAATGATAATTACGTGGATGAACTTGGTAATGAGACAAATGATGATACAGAAGAAGAGTTACTCATCGATCAAGAACAGATCAAGACACGGACGAAGATGAGTTTGGTGATAACTTTAATAGTGAAAGTGATTAGTTAGGTTGAAATATATGTAATTTATTCATATTGTAAAACACACTTTTTTAAAAACTAATTTTTTTCATGTTTGGATTTATTAAGATGTTTGATATATAATATATACTGGTATTTTGTAAAATACTCGTATTATTATCTAATAATTTTATTAGATGCCGAGAGGTCGAGGTTCCAGTAGCATGGGTTGGTCAGATATGGGGTCGGCTATCATTCAGCTGATTTCGATGACGACTACATGGGTATCGGTACTGATCATTCAGTGCCGATGCAGACACCAACACCAACGTCACATACACCGCTACATACACCGTCTGATGCGGGTACATCACGATGGTAGTTGGTCCCACCACAGAGGGGTGGAGTTCTGGTTTATATTTGATCCGACCTAAATTAGTCAAACCTGGATACGCCTGACCTGGACAAGGGTAGAGAAATGGCTCTGGTTGGGATGACCTTAGCTAATATTCCGCGCCTAGAGGGAAAAGGAGATGAGTTAGATCAGGCTTGAAATCAACGTTCTCAAAAGTTATTGAAGCCCTTCAAAACTTTCAGAAAATTTTGGAAGCACGGAGTTTGCCTTATATTGAGTTTCCTAAAAACTATTTTTAGTACTCAAAAATAAAATAATGGACACCTAATAAACTAGATTTATTTTCATTAGTACGAATTTACTATATTCCGCCAAATTGATAAAGTCATGGATGCAGTACATTAACCAAGGGTGGTGTATTTCTCATCTATAGATACAGAGGACGCTTTCTATAACTGTTAATTCCAATTGTTGAATTGTTCTTAATGTAATATCTAACGACATAAATTCTCCTCTTCTTTCAAAAGGAAGAACTACGAACTCTAGATTTAAGGTTACTTTTAATATCCACCAAGTTTTCGATCATTACAGGTACTCCACTTGCAAATTTAATGGTGGATGTGCATCTCATTGTTTGGGACGAAACTCCAATGATGCATATCTATTATTTTGAAACTCTGGACAAAATATTGAAAGACGTGATGAAATCGCAAAATAATTCTAATACGCAACTTTTGGTAACAAAATAATAATTGTTAGTGGAGATTTTCATCGAATTTTGCCAGTTATTCTAAAAGGCACTATACCAGGCACAGTTCACACAGTGATCAAATATCCACATTTATGGACTCATTACATAGTTTTAAAGTAGACCAATAATGTGGTGCTATAAAATTACAATTCAGATCACAATTGTGTCAAGTTAAAGAAATTTGTCAACTCGATAAATAGTAGAGGAGATGTAATAGTTGGAGGATCAAATGATGTTATCGTTCAAATTGAAATCCAGGTTATCATTTATTGAAAGATGATGGTGACCATATTCCGTCAATTAATGGCAAGCACATATCCACAATTTAGAAGAATTACTGAATGCTTCGCTGAGGGTCGTGCTATTCTTTCCCCAACACTTGATGTCGTCGATTTGATTAATAAATATATGATGTCATAAAATGATGGAAAATGTAAAGTATATTTTAGCTCTGATAATGCATGTAAATCCGATTCAGACATTGACATATTGTAGGACGTCCACTCACCAGAGTTTCTAAATACCATTAAATGTTATGGATTGCCGAACTATGAGCTAAAAATAAAAAATTAGAACTCCACTCATGTTGTTGAGAAATATCGATCATTCCCTTGTGTTGTGTAATGTTGGTTGTTAACTTGACGATCATATTGTATAGGCTAATATATCTCAAGGAAACAATGCATGTGAATTATTGTTAATTCCTGGAATGACTGTCACACCATCCAATCCGATGTTGCATTTCAAGTTCCAACAATGACAATTTCCCCTAATTGTGTCATATGCTATGATATCAACAAAATTCAAGGACAATCTCTCTCTCACGCTGAGCTTTTCCTGAAGAAGCCAGTTTTCAGTCATGGTCAATTATACGTTGCTATATCAAGGGTGACCAATCGTAATGGTTTAAAAATATTGATCGACGATGATGAGAATAAATATAGTAACAAAACTACAAATGTTGTTTATAAGGAATTTTTTCATAATTTGTAAAATACATTTCGTCTAATAATAATCATTTTATGAATCAGGTTATACCATTTTGAATACTATTTGATCTTTAAATAATATTTAGATGATTTTTATATAGGGAGCGGGAATGGTAAAACCATCTCTGATGTGAGAACTAATGATGATTTTTACCGAAATACAAACACACACACAGAGATATATATAATTTAAGTATAGAGATATATAATTATTTATTTAAATATTTTAATATATTTAAAATATTTATTTTATATTAGATAAAATAAAAAAATTTCATTTTATGGGTACAAATGGAAAATGATCATAGTTAAACGGTTAAATATTTTTAATTGCGCGAGTGTTGGCCATAGTGTTTTTACCATCAAGTGCATAACCGGTGCTTAGGGTTGGCCGCCGCGCTGCGCCTGCTCACAGAGAAAGAGATTTAACGTGAATCGCACGATCTTATCCGACGGCTATAAGTGAATCAATGTAAATCTATAAATTAGCTCTTCGCAATTGTTATCTTCACCAGATGTGAAAGTTAGAAGAATTAGGGTTCTTGCAGTCTGCCGACGCCGAGTCACACACAAACTATCAGATTTTTTTTATTCTTCAATCAAATTTGTATTTCAATCATTACTTGTTTTTCGCGACGATTCATAAAACATTGGGGCGAGCTTTTTATTAATGTTCGTATAACTCAGCGTGAAAATCGTCGCCAGAAAAAGCCTCCTTCTTCGTTGAGATTTCTTTCCGGAGAGATTTCCGAATTGAGGGGCGTTCTCATATCCTATCGCCTTGTTTAGCGGATTTTCTGCTATTATTTCTTGGGACTTGCCATGAGAAATACAATTCTACATAGCGATTTCAATTTTTTTTTTTATTTAATGAGTTATTTATTTATTGATGATATAGCCTGTGAGGAAATCTTGAATAAATTACACCATCTTTCGGGACTGAATGGCCGAAGGCCTTGCTGATTATTCTGCAATTCTGAGGCTTTAAAGTTTATTCATTTTATTTGGGAATGAAATTAGGTTCTCTGTGGGTGCTTATTGACGGTCCAGTGCTGGATTGAATTAATGGGCAGCACTTAACATAATCATAAGCTATACTAATTGAGCCATCTTTCGTCTTTCAAGTCTTTTCTCTTAATCCAAGAGATTAGGCTATCCATGCTCTGGCTCATATTCTTTATTAAATTTATATCTCGGTTTTAAGATTTTGAAACAATTGGGGTTTTATTTTATGCTTGGCAGGTCTATAATTGTATTTACTGAGTGCTTCAAGAAGACGAGGATCAAGATTTATTGCATTTGCATTCAACTATCAACCTATTAATTTTGCTACAAATGCACGAACGGTTTTTTGGAAAATCATGTTAACTATTGGTGATTCAAGGATTTCTTTTTAAAAAATGAATTGGATTTTTAAAATTTAAAAGAGAATTAGGTGGCTGTGAGCTAATATTTTTCGTAGTATATAGACTTGTTAAGGAATACCGAAGTTTGAACTTTTATTAGTCAGGAATCTTAGGATATAGAATATCTCCGTAAACATGGTCATGAACGTGTTTGTTTGTGTTTTTTAATAAATACATAAGATGAACTCAAAAATAATGTTGTACATAATGGACCTCAACAAATTGTCATTAAACTTTTTCCGCAAGTGATGTAGAGAAGGTTGGGCACAATTGGTAGAGCTAGAGCAGTTTAAGTTCACAAATGAGTGAAGTACGATCACATTATTAGTAAGTTCTCGAGCTCCATGAGTTGCTCTATCTTTGGATTTAATAAAATAATTCTATTTAATAGTATTATTTACAAAAATATTGTAATTTTGTTAGATATAAAACCAAAAAACTAGAGCTGAGCTCGAGCTTTTGTCGAGACGAGCATTGTTGAGTGGAGTTCGAGGCATACTCATTTTCTTGTCGAGTCGAGCTTGAGCTGCAATCTTCTTGGCTCGTCAAGCTTGAACACAGGTAAAAAAGTTAATCCTTTGATATCGTGAATGCTCGACTTGACTCGATTTGTTTGCAGCCATAGTCTAGACATGATATGACAAAAGCAAATGAAATCTAACAAGACATTACATGATAAAGCAAACAAGATATTTTATTCCAACATTAAGATTTAATGATTTCTTTTTAAAAAATGAATTGGAATATTGTTGGTAGAAAAGTTGGAGTCATTATACCGAGCAATTGGGTGCAGTGCATTCACTAATTTAATTTATCATCCCATATAATTGATATATATTATTATATATAATTGGTACATAACATCACATATTATCACAAATAATTGAAATTTTAAATCAAATCATCCACTAAGCAATGAATCATAAGAATCTAAGATTAACGAATAACTAAGCATAAATCA
>BMAC01000061.1:408045-448102 GCA_014905375.1 Phtheirospermum japonicum | reverse complement strand
TGGTTTATATTTGAAATGATGAAGGGATAATTTGACAATTGGGGATGTGTATATTCGTGTTCCGCAACCGGAGGTTACGGGTTCCGAAACCGCGATATTACTGTTCGCGTCTGATATTGATTATGATTCTTCACAGTTCGATTAAATTTGGACAATTGGGATGTGTATATGTAGACCTGGCCATGGTGCCGCAACGGGACGGTTACGTTCGGAACCGCGATATTACTGTTCGGTACTGATATTGATTATGATTCCTTCACAGTTCGATTACGGTTTTAACGAAATCTTCTATTTTTTATATTATTATTATTATTTGTGTATATTATTTTAAATTTAGATAAAATATTTAATTATTATATATCATAATATATATAATATATATATAGTATATATATCATATATAGTGTGTGTGTGTGTGTGTGTGTGTGTGTGTATATATAAATATATAAAATAAAAAGAGCACAAAAAAATCAAGGAACAGGAGGTACCACGATTTTTTAAAGTCTACATACGTAACTGTTAAAGCCAATTCGTTTCAGTTCCATAATCGTTGACCACGGTTCTGGTTACGATTTTAAACTTGTTTCCAATTCCACTTGGCCGAGTCTATGTATATGCATTAATGTATTGTGTGAATGTGTAAAATAAGTGGGTTAACAAAATGGATGTAGTTAGACCCGCTCATTATGGCGTTATTTAATTTAGTTCAATATTAATCAAATGTATTAATTTAACTTATAACATCTCAATGCTAGGATTCAATGATTGAATAAATTGTGTCAAAGTGGTTAATAATTGAGTGGAATGTGAACCGCATAAGATGAATATTAAGTTTATAATTTTAAAACCCAAAATTCATAATTCATCTCCAATGCATAATTAAAATCCATAATATTATCAACTTGATAAAAAAATACATGGTAATAAAAAAATTCAAATAGCTACAAATAAGAAAGAAAAATAATAGAATGAAAGAATTACTTGAAAATATCTATTAAATATACTGTACTCTCAATTGGTGAGTCAAGACGTGTATGGGGATGTGCATGAACCACATCATTCTTCACATTATGAATATTAATATTCACACGTCATCACAACATTTAGTAATCATATGATAGGAAATGACTAACGTGCCGTGAAGGCACCATACCTCCCAACCCCCCTGCATTTACATTCCTTGATCTTACTATTATCCATAACCAACTTTGGATCTAATGGTTCTGATTAAGTGGGGAATGGTACCTTCACGGCACCGTAGAAGTCCCCCATATGATATATCAAAGAGTAAAAATTGAAGGGGATGTTGGTGTTGTTGATGTGACATGTATTTTACTACAACTACATTTAGCATTGGAGATTATCCTAAACCAGAAAGGCTATTGAAGCCATTCAGTGAACTCAAGCCGTAAAATTCTAGAACCACTCGCTAATTTACTGGCCTCAGAACAAAGCTGAGCCCACCATTAGCCAGGTCAAAATGACAAAGCAGTATCTATATATATATAAAAAACCTAGCGTTTCTAAAAGTATTTCTCAAGATTTTCCCGCTCATTTTACTTACTATATGTAGTATACATATTTATTATTTATATAATTATTTATGTAAATGTTCTTTTAGAGATTATCATTTAGTTAAAGAAAATATTAAATATATGAAAAAATTATGTATAATAATAAATAAAATCTGATAAAAATAAAAATAATATAATTTTCTTTGAAGAAAATATAAAATATAAAAAATTATTTAAAATATATAAATATATGTAAATAATTAGTTAATAAATTCAAAAAACCCAAAAAAGCAAAAGTAAAACACAAATATTTTTTCAAATGCTTTAAACAAAACTAAAATATTAATAAAATCATATAGATAAAAATATAAGAACTTATAATTAAACTATAAATATTTATTTAATAAATATGACACAAAACAAAAAATTCAACAATCAAATAAAATTAAAGAGAAAATTCATAAAATAAGTCAAATTAACTCAAAAATTCATAATTAGATTCTATAAAATTATTAAATAAATATAAAATAAAAAAGAGAATCGATAAAAACATAAACAAAATAAAAAAATAATAATAGCAACTACAAAAATATTTTGTGTGTGTGTGTGTATAAGAAATCTGAAAAATAAGATATAAATATATAATATATAATATATAAATAAATCTAGATAATTAGTTTATAAATCTGCAAAACTCAAGAAAGTAAATCAAAACATAAATATGTCAAATGATATCAAATAAGTTTATTTTTATTATAAATAAAATATAATAATTTATAATTAAATTACAAATAGTTATTTAATAAATACGAAAAAATAGAAAATAAACCAAAAGGTTGATAATATTATAAAATTAAATTTGAATCCATAGCTACAAAATAATTACCATTAAATTATAGAAAATTATTACCTAAATATAAAATAAAAATATCAGAAATTACAAGAAATATAATATCATATAAAAAAAATTGGGAAAGAAATAAAATGAATAACAAAAATATAAAAATTTATACTTTAATTTTAAAAAATTATTTAATAATTTTGTTAACTAAAGAAAAATAGTATGAGTACAACTAGAAAATTGATGCAACGAAGACAAAAGAAATTATAATCAGTAACAAGAACTTGTTTTTTCTTCCATTAATTTATTTGTTGATCAGACCAGGTGATACGAGGACAAACCTAATAACTTCATATTTTCAATTTTCTATACGTGACTCGAGTAAAACTCGTATGATCCAAACTTTGACCCTAAACGTGTCGCAAACCTGATAATGACAATGTTTTCTCTCTTTTTTTTTTCCTATAAAAAATTAAAAATTTATATTATGAACATAAGTGAAAGGTAAATAACTTTATACTATTATTTGATTAAATTTTGAAATCAAAATTATATGTGGGCAGAATAAAAAAATGATTATATAATCGCATAATATAAAGAATTCAATACATTATTTTAAAACTCCTAACTAAATAATTATTTATGAACGTTTGTATATTAATAATTTGTGACATATTACTATGACTTTAAGTATTTAACATTAGAAATCCACACATAAATAATTTATTACTCTTGGTTATATAATTACTTTCGTATAAACTGAAATCTATATATAAATTTTAATTACTCAGTGGCTTACTGAGTCAATTACTGGGCTGAAAATAATAACTATAGTAAAATAGAATACAAACGCCCTCAATTACAATTTTAATACGATGCCTCATTTATTTAGCATTTCTTTTTTCATTTTTGTAGTATTTTTTTTTATATTCTTACAATATTTATATTTCTTTTTATTTTCTAGATTTAGGAGATGATTTTTTTATAATATAACATTAATTAAGTATATTACTTTCTATTTTAAAATATTATAAGACTTTTTATTATATTTTATAACTTCTTGATCTTTATTATTGTTTTATTATCAACTCTCAATAGATAAAAAACTATTTAAAATTAAATTTTATATATTTATTTAATTTACTTTATCACTATCGCCAACTTATTCATTCAATGTCTTTAAAATAAAGATTTTGAAATTAATGATAATTTTATTATTTTTATCCAATTTCAATAATTTCATAGTTATATTATTATATTATATTATAATATTTATATTTATATTTTATTTCATTTTAGAAATTATTAAGAACCATTTATAATTAAAACATATATATGTTATATTTATTTAACTAAATTCATGTTTTTCTGATTATTTTATAATTTAAAGCATTTTAAGTGTTTTTTTTTTGTTACTTTTAGGATTTACCAAATGATTATTCAGGATTTAAATTATTTTTAATTTATTCTATAGAATCATTGTGAAATAAGATTTATTTTATATTATTTAAACTATTACTATCTTCATATTTTTTTTATTTGATAAGTATTTGATATAAAATATATTTCTTATATATATTTAACATATTCTTTTATGATTTATTTTTTATTTTATAACATTTCTTTGTTTTTTCTTGAATAATCCTGGTAGTCCAACTACAGAAAAGGTTATTATTAAATATTTATTTAGAATTCATAATATTTTATCCAACTTTAAAATGGTTTAGGATTTATTTTATATTGTTTATAATATATATGATTTTTGTGACTTTTTTAATTTTAATTTAATTAATATATATTTATAATCTAAATTATAATTTTTTGTATTTATTTAGTTGATTTTATATTTTTTCTTCAAATTTATATTACAGGTATTATATTTTTATTGCTTAAAGGTTTATTTAATAATTGTATAATTATGTTGATATAAATTATATCTAAAATAAAACTTACAACAAAGTAAGACTAAAGACAACTAGATTATTCAGTTGTACTCAAACAGATTGATGTGATTGAATTATGACATAATCTAATGATAACTTTCGTGTACACGTTGACAAACAAGTACAATGGATACTGATAATTAGAAAAGTCTAAATTTATTATAATCTTTGATACAAAGACTAAACAAGGAGATGGACTCAATGATTTGTAATAAAAGTGACTAATATGATTGTTTCGTGACTAACTAAATGGGAGAGTTTAAAACTATTATCATGTGAGTTAAACTATTATTTGACGTATAATATAGTATGCAAAAAAGTTATTTCATAATATATGAATGCGGAGTTATTTACCTTTAATTTTTTAGGGCGCGGATATACGCACACTATCTATTAATGAGTTCACCTCACTAAGAAAAAATCAACAAAAATGCCAAAATTACCCCCCCCCCCCCCCCCCCCACACACACAAAATACTACACCCCAAACACATCATCTTCTCTAACCCTTCACCACCACTCCAACTTTGCCATTATCATCGCCCATCACACCGTCGCCGTCACCGTCGAATAGGAAGAAGAAAAATCGTGATGGGTGGTGAAAGGTAAGTGATGGATGGAGATAAAGGGTGATAAACAAACGCAAAATAGGGGTATTTGTCTCTGGTTTCTCGAGCATATGTCATGTGTTTGAACTTTTTGATCGAACAATACAACGTTGTTCAAAAATTTTTTTGAACAAGCCTTAAAGGGGCGTTCAGATCAATTTTTCGAACATATGTTTTGTGTAAGAATCAATTTTTTGCAGTTGTATTTTGTGTTCGAATCGATTTTTTAAACATATATTTTGTGTTCGAAAGTTTGGTTCGAACGACTTTTTTAAAGGCATTTTTTTCTTTTTCTTTCTTCAATGGCATGACGGCGACAACTTATTTCTGTGTACATGTTTTGTGTATATTCTTCAATAGACGGTGGTCATGGAAGTGGCGGCAATTATGGGCGACGGTTGAAGTGGTGGTCGAGAGTTGAAGGAGATGAAATATTTGGGGGTGTAGGATTTAAGGATAATATTGACATATTTGTGGTAACATTTTTAGTGGGGTGAACTAATAAATAAAACGAGGTGTATATATCCACGCCCTTTGTTTTAAATTTGCTCGTGTTGACCAAACGTGACTTGAGTATTTTAATTTGTTATGTTACATTAATAAATCAATAATATTACACTTACATCGAATGAGTTTACATCATCCATTCAATTCGCTCCGTGCATCGCACGGGTTAAGCATTAGTTACAATTAAGAATACAAAATAATATGATAAGTACTCGTGTGAGGTAGGTCTCCCCAAAAAGACCATTCTAACCCACCTCCTTTCAACCGCCTCCCCGCCCATAATAATATATATACACTACAAAAAAAAACCCAAAACTTATTCCCACCCAATTCTTTCTCTCCCTCCATCTGTCACACAAACACACACTGACCACCATCGCCCATTGCCTGTCACCGCCCATTGGTGGTGGGAATTAAAAAATATATATCATTTGAATCATCATGACCCTGTCATTCTAAATTTATAATTTCATTTATGATCTAATTTTCTAGTCACAATAGATATGGAGTCAAAGTTCACGAACTATTAACTTTGACCTTCAGTTTACGGTGATTCACTGAGCCAAGTTTGGATCAACCACCACCATTCAACTGCTCTTTTTTTTTTACGACATCACCCATTTATATTTTCAAACTGGTGTCGAAATTGACATCGACGATGGTAGGACTTCCTTTCTCATCTCTCCCCACCTCTTTTTAGATTTATTCCGGTCGTGATGAGCATTAAGTAGTGAGAGTAGGTAGTCCACCCCGTCTCCGCTTACTATCCGATAATATACAGTTTGGTGATTGTTTTGCATGTAATTGTTGTGTTTTTCCTCGTGTTTTTAATTAGGACTTTATGTTGATTTTAGTAGTTTTGAGTCAAGTTTTATTAAGTTATTAGGTTGTTTTTCTTGTTTTGATGTTTTTCATGTTCCTTGTTGATTTTTTTATTTAATTGGGTTAAATGACTTTAATTAATTGGAGGTTTGGTGTAATTCTTGGGTTTTTATATTCAAAACTCTCATTTAATAGGTGGCTTAATGATTTGAATTCAAGCTAAGGCATGGAGGCCAAAACTCAAGTCTAGCCTTGCCTATTTGCATGTCAAAACCGGTGCCAAGATGCTCCAAAATGGGCAAACATTATGGAATGGTGGCCTAGTCTTGCCAATTTTCCCCGCCAGCACCTTAGGCAGCAACACAGACAGCATTTCAACAAGCCTACTCCAGGGCCCAGCAGCAGTTTAGGCAGCAACACAGGCAGCATTTCAGCAATCCTACTCCAGCGCCCAGAAGCCTCTTTTCTAAAAATCGTCCTAGGCACCCACCTAGGCGGCGCCTAGGCGCTAGGCACCACCAATCCGTCTACGATTTTCAAAAATCGTCCAAAGAAATCGACGGGCGCCCCAGGCGTTGCCTAGGCGCCCTCGGCGCCCAAGTCGGCGCCTAGGCACCAGACCAGTTTTTTTAAAAAAAATAATTTTATGGCCTGAAACGATATCGTTTTTGGGCCTATTTCTTTGATTATTTTGATTTTGTAATATATGTTATGATATTTTATTTGACTAATGAACTTATGGATCTATGTTGTTTTGAACTTTGAATCGAACAACAGCTTTAAACTTGTGAATTGTAACTTGTGATTATTACTTTTAGTTTTGAATTGTCATAGACTTTATTGTGTAGCAGGTAGTATGTTGAAATATTAAATGGTTGGATATAATGTTATAAATCGGGGTATTTATTCACAAATTCTAGGCCCCGCCTAGACCCCGCCTAGGCGTCCTAGGCGCTAGGCGCTGGCCTGACGCCTAGTAACCGCCTAGCAATTTTTAAAACACTGGAAGCACCTTAGGCAACAACACAGGCAGCATTTCAGCAAGCCCACTCCAGCTCCCAGCAGCACCTTAGGCAGCACTTCGAAGCCTAAACTGGCGCCCTGCCAGCCCCAACGCACCCCAGCCAGCCCCAGCGCACCCGAGCTCACCCAGACCGAACTACCTGGAGCCATGGTCGAGCCACCTTGAGCCAAATCAAGCCAAAATGTGCCAAAAGGCTAATTTGGCTCATTTAAAACCATTTAAACCCAATTAAACCATAAATAGTAGACAACTCTCATTTTATAAATTATCTCCCATTCCTCCCAACCCAAGCTTGGGTCAGGAATTAAAATTTCTCTCTCTAGTTCTTAGATTTTAATTTCAAGCTTTACCTTGGGTTTGTAAGCTCAAGAAGAATCCTAGTACTCCCTTGGATTTTTACTTTGATGCAATTTAATTCAAGCTTGTTACTTCTTCTATTTAATTCAAGTAAACTTTCTTTTATTTTCATGTTTGTTCTTCAATTTCATGCATGTTCTTCAATTTATGCTTTTTGCCTTAGCTCTTTGATTTCTTGCTTGATCTTGTGAATTGACTATAGAATCTAGATGAGTGACACATCTAGGTTATAGATCGAGTCCTTGATCGTTTTTATTTCAAGTCTTTCATTTGCTTTATGTTGATCTTTGTTTTCATGCATTATTTCATGCTAAATCTTAGAGCTATGCTTTGTTGCTTGTGATTTACGTAAAGTTTTAAATTTTGACGTCAAATTTCATTGCTCTTTCTATCTATGCTTTCAATTTGTGCTAATTTTCATTATTCAAGTTTTTATGTTCATGCAAGCATGGTTGTACCTTGTGCTTTCATAGTTGTACTTGGTGAAACATGGCTTTCTCTTGCTTGATTTCCATTATTGCTTGCATTTTCAATTAAGGCACAAGACCGAGGCATCCGACCAACTTGCTATTTCAATTCTTAGAATAGCTTAGCTAGTTTAATTGCTTTATTTTTATTTTCCTTTTATTTCTTCAAACTACAAACACATTGAACTCTTAGTATCGAATCGATTTCCGATAATACCAAACCCAATGAACCCGATGATTTATTCATCACCACTAAAACTCTTCTAACAGTGATGCACTGATTATGTGTGTTTGTGCGTGCTGTGTGTGTGCACTAAGCATGTGAGATTGTGGGATTGGGATTGGGGTGGGGGTGGGAATGTTTTTTATGTGTAAACGTGATGTGTGTGTACGTGTACTTGGCATAATATTATGGGATTGTGGTTGGTGAGTGAGGGTGGGGTATCAAGGACATGGGTTTGGTCGGAAGATTGTGATTTGGATAACCAATTTCCGTTGTAGAGAAAATTGTATTAATTTTTATGTATATTTATGATATTCTTATATGAAGTTATTATGATCATATAGAAAAGTATCATAAATTGCACTAAAAGTTACAAAGTTGAGCCCAACGTTAGTCAGGTCAAATCATCATAACAATATTAAAAATAACAATATAAATTAGTATGATAAATAGTTGTGTAACAATATTATAAATAAAGATATAAATTAGTATGATAAATAGTTGTGTAAGGTAGGTCACCCAAAAAAAACACTTTTAACCCACCCTCCCAGCTACCCGACCCACCCGCCCATAATAATAACTCTAACTATACAAAAGGAAAAAGTCCTAAAACTCATTCCCACCCCCATTCTTTCCCTCTCTCCCCCTGTCATCTTGATTACAATATAAGAGTAATAATTATTAGTAAAAAAGTGATAGTTTATAGTGCAAAAGTGATTATTAATTGGAAAGGTGACATAATTATATTTTATAATGAATCATTCATTATAATACAATGTGTAAAGTGTTAGGATTTGGTTTAAAAGTGACATATTTAGTGCAAAAGTGAAAGTGTTAATTTTAATTTAAATACTTAATTATAATATAATGTGTAAAAGTGACACTTTTGAGTGCAAAAGTGCCAGTGTTATATTTTTAATTAAGTGTTCGGTTGCAGTAGGTCAATTCTTATTAGTGTTGGTGTCCGAATGCTAAATCAATGGTAATGCATCATGATGGCATACACAAAATATTTAAAAAAGTGTATTTCCAATTTTATTCAAAAATAATTCTCATTCATTCATATCTCAATGCGAGAATATTACATTCGAACCAACAAGTGAAAGAACGAAGAAGTCAAACATATTTGAAGGTCCTAAGAAAATACAAGAATGCCCACCTGCTTGCTACACATATCAACTTGGTTGTAGTATATATCCTGCCATTCACGACCGTATGAACAAATACTATAAACTGGAACTTTTGTATCAAGTCAGACGCATTAAAATGAATGTAATCATTCATTCTTTGTGATGCGAAAGTCTGGGGATCCCAAGGAAGTCTTGAGACTATATATTATCAATCACGTGAGTTGTATCCCAAGTCTTCCCTTTTGTTGATGAATACTCTTATGCACCACCTTCCTTTTCTTGGTCAGGTTCACGCTTCTTCTTGTGGATCATCTATTGTTGTCTCATCTGACATACACAAATAATTATGTCAGTCCTTGACACATATGGACTTCAAAAATATTACATCAATATATATACAAAGTATATATAACAATCAAACATCTAATTTCAAATATAATACTTTTACACTATAATGTGTCACTTTCACTAGTTAAAAAAGGCTTTCTAGAACATATATTTCAGAATGGTCATATCGGCTACCTTCTATAATGTTTGTCCTGTAGTTTTTTAGAATGGGTTCACTGTATACATTCTAAAAATTGCAACTGGATGCCACGTTCCATCGTCCATTGTTGACGGAGATTTTAAAGAATATACCATTTGAATCTCCACATCATCATCGTTCAAGATCCATAATTGGATTTATGATCTAATTTTTTGGTCACCGTATATCTAGAGTCAAGATTTAAAAGTTGTCAACTTTGACTTCTTATCAACATAGATTCACCCGGACAACCACAACTCAAACCCACGTGTTGGAATTTACAATATCACCAGTTTATATTTTTAAACCGGTGTCGAAATCGACACTCGCAATGGTAGACCCTTTTCTTTTTTTCCTCATCTCTCTCTAGCTTTGTTGTAGTCGTGATGGGCACTAGGCGATAAGACCAAGTGCTCCACCACGCTGTCACTTCTTATCCAACAATTTCCTATTTTGTGAAATATCGATGGTGCGTGTGTTGTGCATGATGTGTATGTGCGTGCGTGTGTGTGTGTGTTTGATGTGTAAATGTGGTATGTGTATACGTGTATTGGGCATGTGAGATTGAGGTTTGTAGTTGGGGGTGGGGTGTTCTTTTTATATGTAAATGTAATGTGTGTTTATATGTACTGGGCATGATATTGTGGGATTGGGGCTCGTGGATGGTAGCGATGAGAATTCTTTTTAAAAAAAAACCGCCTTGATCACCCACACTGCCCCGTTATTATCAAAACCGTGATTTTCAATATTGAATGAAAATATCACCGCCTTCTTGGTGCGGTTTTTATTTTGCAAGTAAATTTCACCGCCGAAACTAACCACACTATACTCATATAATTTTAGTGTTTCGATAAATTATTTTTCTTCTCACTTTATGTAGTTGAATGAATAAGAATGAATGTATTTAAACTCAATTATTCGGTGCTTTAAATAAACTTAGATTTGAAATTTAAATCCCAAAAAAATGTATTTTACATGTTTTAAAAAAGTGTTGTAAAACTATATTATAGTTTTGCAATCCATATAATGTCTATAAAAATACATTATGTTTTCTTGATGTAATAGAGTTTAAAAAATAATGCAGAGTGCATTCTACTTGCTATATCGTCTTATATCGGAACAAAAATAAATAAGAATCCAATACCTTATATCAATAAGTCACAATAGTTATAAACTCCAAGTAAAAAATCAATTGGTCGAAATCTCTAAACCGCTCAAAATCGCATACTTTAATTTATTCAATAAATTCAAAATTGAACTCTGAAACAATCCGCAATATGTAATTCCATTAAGAATTAATGAAAAAATTGCCCAAACCGCACCATGCCCACCTTAGTGGGTAGGGGTGTAGGGTAGCAGAGGCATGGGTTTGGTCGGATTGTAACTTGGGTTGCCGAAGATATTTTTGCAAAATTATATTAATTTTCATGTAAAATTGTAATTTTCTCATATGAAGTTATTATGATCGTATAGGAGGGCGTCCTCACAGTGGAATTTTATGGATTTTAAAACTCCATACAATTTCAATTGTCCTCAATCTGGAATTATGTGTATTCTAAAAAATAAAATAAAAAATCAAGTGTTCCTGATTTAGAATTTTATAAATTCGATAAAATTATAGCATCATCATTTCCATGTATATTCTCATTTATTTCATTAGATGGTGTATTCTTATGAAATTATATAGATTAGAGAATTAAAATTACACTTGCATGATATTTTCCAAATTCTTGCCTCCCACCCTAGGTTTCTTATGGAATTCAACAAATTTTTTCAAAACTCGAATAATTGATAAAAATATTATAAGTAAACGTTATCAAATCTTTTCGCTCTAGTTTTTAAGCAATTGTTCACTTCTATAAGTTTATTATCATATGGGTGCCTTTTCTTTTGAATTTTCTAAAAATAAATTATAATCAGTCTATACGTAAGAAAAATAAGTGGACAAGGTGAGAAATATATATATATATATATATATATATATATATATATATATATATGTGTGTGTGTGTGTGTGTGTGTGTGTGTGTGTGTGTGTGTTATGATATTTAAATGAGAATAACTTAAAATAACTTTTTCGTCTCGTGATAATACAAACATGAGGGAAGTAAATGAAAATGACAATATTAATTAAATTATAATCTCATAATATTTTAATGCATAAATTATAATGGTGCATTAAAACTATGGAATATGATTCACTTTATTTCATAAGAAATAGGGGTGTAAGTGAGTCGAGTCGGCTTGTGAGCTACTCAAGATCGACTCGAAAAAAGCTCAAAATCGACTCGAGGTTAATCGAGCCGAGCTCGAGCCCGAGCTACTCGAGTATGTATCGAGATCGAACTTGAGCTCAGTGATACTCGACTCATAGGCTCGCAAGCCTAATAAGTTTTGATAAATTTACCATTTTATCCTTATTATGCTTACTTATTACATGGATACCCTAAATATATAATAAAAAATTAATATTAAGTATTTTATTTTATACTTTTTTGTTTTTTTAATTAATACTATATAACTATAGTCGAGTCGAGTCAAGCTCGAGCTTGCCGAATCTTCAAACGAGCCGAGCTCGAGTTAAAAAAAATTGAGCTCGTTCGAACTCGAGCCTGACAATGTTTGAATCGTCTTGGCTCGATTACACCCCTAATAAGAAACACTGTCCAAATGTAATATTTAGTGGCATAGTTCGATTTCTTTTCTTTAATAATTGAGTAAGAAGGTAAAACATATTTTTATTTTTCAAATTCATTTCCATCATATGAAAAAATATAAAATAAAATAAAAATATATTACTAATAAATATATAAATTCAGAAKTAATAATATGATACAAGTAATAATTTTAAAACTGGTTATCCGAAAAAGAGAAAAAATCAACTAAATAATAGGTAAAATAATATTATGTATTTGTTCATTTCTTAATTATTTTCTTGCACAATTATATTATTATTACAACTTTAATACCCTCATATGTTGTGATAATTATTCTTGTAAAAATGAGTTATCATAATTCTAATATATTACAAATTCTATTAAAACTCCATAATATAAAGTTCCATAGAATTCCATTGGAAATGGAGTCCATGTAATTCTCTATAGAATCTTTGGAATTCCATAAAATCAAATTTCAATAAAAAATTTTGACATTCAATGTTGAGGACGACCCACTAAAAGTATCAAATTTTCAGCTCCTAGTACCACAACTCCAGTTAAAAATATCACTTCAAAATATTATGATTATACATAAAAAAGTATTATAAATTGAATAAAAAAAATCACAAATTTAATTAAAAGTTTCACAAATTCATGTAAAAATATTTCAAGATTATATGATAGTTCCATATAAATATATTTCACATTACAGTAGATTATCAAAAATATATTTAAATGTGCCATAATATGAGGTAAAAGTATTGTGACTTTACGTATAAATATTGTATATTATACTTCTATATAGAGTATCACAAATTACAAAAAGTATCACTAACTTTAGGTAATAGTATTGCATATTATAATTTATGTAAAAGTATCACACCTGATAAGTTAAAAGTACCACAATGTTTAGGTAAAAATATCGTATATTATAGTTGTATACCGAGTATTACAAATGCAGTAAAAGTGTCAGAAAATATGTAATACTTTAACTATGTTTGATGATACGCGATCTACCTTTTGTGATACTTTTAATTACCTCAGTGTGAAAGGCATATGTAAAAACTTATATTATAGAAATATTTTGATAGTTTAATTATATTTTGTAATGTTTTAACAACCTTTTTATGATACTTTAATTTTTTTAAAAAAATATATGTAAAAATAAAAATATCATATTGTGTTTTACTTTTACTTGAATTTTATGATATTTTTAGTTGAATCTGTAATACTTAAAATGGATTTGTGATAATTTAAACTGAATAAATTCAGTATTTTTTTTCTACTTAGAACTGTATTTGTGATACATTAAGTTAGTTTTGTAATACTTTAAGCTGAACATATTCCGACATATTTTTTTTGACCATTTTTTTTTTTCAAATTTGAATTAGTAGTTTTCTGGATCAAATGAGAGGAGTTGGGAGGTGGTAATCGATCGGAGTTTGGTTCGATGAATCGATATAAACCTGAGGTCAAAGTAGACGAACTCCTAAATTTGACATCAGATCTACGACACTTAGTTTGTTAAATCGTAAATCCAAACTTGAATCTGGAACAATGGAGACGAGACGATTCAAACGACATAATCATGCATGAATATGTCACCGATAAATAGTGGCCGATGATTAGCAGTGGTTGCAGACAATGGCCGATGAACGACATGCAGTGGTGGCGAACGGTGTTCGATAGGAGCACACTTGTGTGGGAGAGAGTAATTGAGATAAATTATTTTTTTTTAAAATTTATTAAATGAATGGGTTGAGACGAGTCAAATGATGAGAAAAGTAATAGGTAATCTTTTATTTTTTTTCTTTAAGACTGGTCTCACATGAGACTTGCTCAATTAATATCTATTTCTCAAATATTAACACGAGACGTACTCCAAATGAAAGGAGAATATTAATAAAATTTCAAGGTATCAAAGTATGGATGTCAAATATAATGATAAAAGACATATTTAAAGGTCCCAAAACACCAGCACGAAAGAAAAACAAGACAACTTAACAAAATATAAAATACTAGAAATAGAATAGGCCCAAAAATTGGCTGAAAATGTTCGAATTTGAGCCTAGGCCCACGTACATTATCGCGCGGTGTGCACTGTGTTCAATTCGTTTCGTCGTTGTGCTTCCATAAACATATTATAATAGTTATTTCGAGCCCAACCCTAATATTTATGCCCGCTTCGAAATCTGTCGACGAAGACTTTTAACTTGATACTCGACAACCAAATACTCATCCGTTACGCATTGCACATCAGATATATTACTGTCAAAATTCTTACCAAAATAAAAATTAGAAGTACTTTTCGCGCGTGTGTGTGTATGTGTGTATGTGTGTGTATATATATATATATATATATATATATATATATATATATATATGCGTGTGTGTGTGTGTGTGTGTGTGTGTTGTGTGTTGTGTGTGTGTGTGGGTGTCTCAATAAAAAAACCCCACCTAATATATAACCGTGCTTTTATTATATAATTTTAATAATTTTATTATATATTAGCAGAGCATTTATTATGTATATATATCAATATTCTTATTATATAATTCTAATATTTTAATTAATAAAAAATACTAAAAATTTAATACTTTAATTTAATAAATCTAAGTTCCACAAAATATCATGTAAAGTAATGGTTCCCATTTGATCAACTCCTAATATATTATACTAATTTAACACCCGCATATTATGCGGGATTGAAAAAGAGTAACACTCATTAAAAATACTAAAAGAATAATATTGAAAATAGTACACACAAATCGTAATATTATTTTTCTATTTACACGAAGATTATTTTTCATAATAAATAATTTTTACTCACAAATCAGAGTATTATTTGTTCTAATTACAGTAAAACTGGTTTTCACAATAAAGAATTTTCAAGTATTTTTACTCGGGAGTCACGAAATTAGTTATAAGGTATAGCAAAATACCCTAAACTTGAAAGGAATCCCGTAGAAAATTGAGTTTGTAAAAATGTAAAATATACAACACCCGCATGTCGCATGTGAATATGTGATATAAAAAATTAAAATCTATAAAATAGTGATAATTCTATTAAAAGACATCGTATATCTAACTTGTAGTATATGTAATATTATTTTATATTTTTTTTTTTTTTTTTTTTTCCGCGTAAGACATTAATTTATTCATGTAAATATATAATGTGTTTATCAATGCATCTATATTGGGATTAGATAAGGAGAATTAGAATATATTTAATATTTATTTTCGTAGGTTTAATAATTATTATTATTATTATTTATTATTTTTGGCGTAACAATAGTTTTTCATATAAATGTTTAATGTTTTTCTCAATGCATTATATTAGGATTAGATATCCAAATTTAAGTTTATATTTTTATATTTATTTTAGTTTTGTAATAATTTTATATAACTCGTATTTTTTAAATGTAATATTTAAAATCTAAAAATAAATTATTTCAACTTTTATTATAAATAAAATTAATTCAACTTATATAGATTTTTTCTAATTAAATATGATTTATTTTTATTTTATATTAGTAGAATAAAAGTAAGATATTGAATTAGAAAAATATGATAAAGAAAATATTGAATTAGGTAACATATAATAAATAGAAATATTAAATTAGAAAAATATAATAATAGAAAATATTAAATTAGGCAAAAATATATAAAAAAAAATATTAAATTAGGTAGATATTAGGTTCGGTGACACCGAAGCACCAGAACTTTTTCAAAGCTAAGAAAGTATGAGAAGCAAAACACACAAGATAAGATGATTTTGCATAGGGATAACAATGGGTCGGTTTACTAAGAGGACACAAACCCACCCCGTCACTCCACGGGTCGGGTCGACCAATTGTAATTATTTTTTTTATTATATTTAATTTTTTTAATATAAGATAATTAATATATATTATTATTAAAAATTAAATCTAAGATACAAAATTAATTAAAAAGATATTAGTATTATACATTTATAAGTTTAATTATAAGATTTTTTTATCTTTTATTTTAATTTATTAATATATATTATTTATCAAAGAATATCATTATAAATATATACTTGTTAAATATAAAACTTAAAAGAAAAAGAATTAAATAATTATATGTAACAAATATTTAAAATATATTAAATTAATGGGCGGAGCTAGGTGGGTACCCATAGGGCGATGATAGTACCGGATCCATCCTGCCTCGTCATGGGTCACGAGGTGGGGCGTTTCAAATGGTATGGATCGAGTTGAGTCGGGCCAAATTGGAACATAATTATCATCCCTAATTTTGCATTAATACCTAGGATCGATTTAGTTAGTAAAAATCAATATCCATAGACAGTTTCGTAATTGTGAAGTGGGGTATTTGGATGAAGAAAAAAAAAAAAATACGTATGTGGATAGATAGATACAAAGGTTTGTATGCATATGTCTAGCAAGCAGTTCAGTTTGGTCCACCTTCACTTTCGCAGGTTAAATATTATTATTACTTGGTCCAAGTCAATTCCACTAAACGCAGCAGCTCTTTCGTCGACGGCCCTCCGCCGCTCTCCGCCCCGCGCCCCCTCCCCCACCCCACCCCCAAGCTAAGGTAATTCGTTTCTTCTTCTTCATCTGCTTATCTTTCAGGTTTTTTGTTCTTGAATTAGACGGACCCCTCTAATTCAGGGCCGAGACTATTTCTTTCAGCTACTTTTGTTTTTAATCTTCCTTTTCTTGCCTTTCAGTTTTTGGATTTTAATTTTGCTTCTCGATTATCTCCAATTGAGTTTTTTTTTTTTAATAATTCAGTTATGCCTTTTTTCCTCTTTCGAAGAGACTGTATTTGAACTTGAATATTATCCAACATAGCAATTATAAGTTAGCTGAATATCTAATTGCACCAAAATTTGAACTTTAACAGTTCTCTGACCCAGCGTTCTAAGCAATTTTTTTTTCATTTTAAAAGAAAAAAAAGTTTTTTAGGGAAATTGCTAGTCTAGGGAATAGCAAAATTGAAATCTAGTTTGGATTTTTAAATTATGAGCAAAAGTCTAAATTTCCTCATCTTCTTTTTGTTTGTTAAAATTTTCTGTTTACTGTTTTTGGTCTACTTCCAATAATTTTCTATTTTAACCCTTATACTGTAGCAATATTAGGGATTTGTGAAGAAATTGTATGCTGCAGGGCTCAATATGTAAAGGCTGTGGAAAATGGAGGATTAATATCACACCTTTTGCTCATCACTTGTCTGCTTTACTAGATTTAGAAGCTATCTTTAATCACTTGCCGTTCGTTTTATTGTTTACTCTTGTTACATGGTAGTTAGTTATTACTTTCCTAGTTCAAATTTCGAGTGATAATGCATTATTTGCTATGTGTTTGATATATTATTCTACTTTATGCGAATGCCCACTATTTTATTTTTATTCATTAAAATTATTCTGCATTTAGCCGCTCTCGCCGCTTCAACGTGCACTTTCTCGTAAGACGTGTCGGGTGAAGGAAAAAGAATCAGACACTGGACTTTAATGAAGTTCAGCCCGATCTATTTACCTAAATCAGAGGGTTTATTAGACGAACACCACAACACAATGAACAATAATAACCCACCTTCGGAGAAAAGTCAACTCAATGTCGAGCAAGACGTAAAAGTAGAAATCAAACAAGGAGAAAAAAGCTCTAACCCTAGAAACGACGTCTCCGGGTCCCACGAAGGAGAAATAATGTCGTCCTGTAAGACCGAGAAGGATTCTGATATTCCGATGCAAGAAAAAAAAGCCGTGGAGAAATTGCAGCCCAGGCGAAACCCAGAAACGGGAGGTGTTAAAAATCATGAGAATTTGGTCAACGTGTTGAGCCCGAGCATCGGGGTGCCCGTAGCAGAATCTGATCAAGAAATGATTTCTTATTCTGCGAAATTTGAGAAAGTTGAAAAATTGCAGCCCAGGCGAAATCCCGAACCTGTTGTTCAAGACTCGCTGGAAAAAGGATTGGACGATGGTTATAACTGGAGAAAATATGGGCAGAAGCTCGTGAAAGGAAACAAATTTATCCGAAGCTATTACAAATGCACTTTCCTTAATTGCCAGGCGAAAAAGCAAGTGGAAAAATCGCACGATGGGAGTAAAACGGACGTTAACTATCTCGGGACCCATCATCATCCCAAACCGCAAAATAGTCCATTAGTGAATTCTACTTCTCAAGTACGAATCTTGGATACGCAAATCTTGCCCTCGTCGAAAAGTAAGTGTGACAATGATTTAAAAAAAAATATGTTTTTTGCTTTACTTATTTGATTATTTAAACGGGTAAAAATGACTTCTAGGTGATGCTGAGCCAATTGTTGACCATGGCGGTGCAAGTCAACTAAAGTCAACTGTTGCGAGTAGTGGTGATGGTGTGACAGTAGCAGTTTCTTGTTCGAATGATGATAATGATGCTAAACGACAGTATGTTTCTTCTAGAAAGTTTTTATATGTTTTACAATTTTTACTCTAGTTATAGCTGGCTAAGTTTTTTTTTTTTTTTTTACTCTAGTTATAGCTGGCTAAGTTTTTTTTTTTTTTTTTTTTTTCTAATTGGATAATGCGTTTGCAACAGGAAAATAGAATTTACTTGTGCTGATGACAATGTGGTGAATAAATCTAATAATGATTTGCGTCACGTTGTTCAAACTCTGAGCGAGGTTGATTTAGTTAATGACGGGTACCGCTGGCGTAAATATGGGCAGAAATTGGTTAAAGGCAATCCAAACCCACGGTAACTAAAATTTCATCTCTGCAGTTTCATTTCTTTTTTTGTTTGTGTGGTTGTTATATGCTGAATATTACAAGTCAACTGTTTAACAGCTTCATTAACAGGGGTTTGATGTGAAGTTTAACTTTAGTTTTTAACTAAAACTTGCTAGTAGTGTTAATAGAGTATGGAAACAGATTTTTGTCATCAAGTAGGCTGCTTTTGGAATATTTAAACCTATTTTCAAAAGCGGCAATTCTATTTTAGAGTGTTAGTAAATGGCCATTGACTGATGAAGGAACAAGATTTTCGGCAATAAATAGCTCAAGGTGGGAATATAATGTCTGATTTATCGAAGTTGGTGCTAATATCAACAATTAAAATGATATTCTCTCTTTTTTTCTTTTCTTTTCTTTTTGAATTTCTTTGGGGATGAATAATTTTGAGAAATTATGTTGGTTAATGGAAAATATGACAGCATATAAGCACTTAGACTCGGGTAAAAGAAACTGGAAGGTGGCCTAAGTTTGAAATTTTGTTCCTAATCTAATTAAATGTACTAGGTTTTGCAATTTGATAGACCTAAGCCCCTACAATGCGAATTATGCTGTTCTGCCCCCCTAATCCCATTTTCAGTATAAAGGTAATTGCAAAATCTTCTCTTTAGGTTAGACAAAAACCTTTTTTCAAACCGACGAACGGAGTGCATCCATTAGGCAGGGCCCTAGTCTTAGTTTTTAGTTTTTTCCTTAGTTTTATGGTTCTTTTTAAAAGTTTTTATGTAGTTAGTTTTTCATTGTTTTTTTATAAGGGTTTTTAACTTTGTTTAGGTTTTCATGTTTTGGTTTTTTTTTTGTTAGTTTAGCTTTTTTAGGGTTTTCTAGTTTTGTAGGTTATTTATTTTAAGATTTAGTTTTAGGAGACCTGTCTAATGGTTTGACACGAGTGTCTCCTTGGGCTCTTCTCCAATTTGTTAAAAGAAATAAATAAAGTTAGCAACTTTGTGTGCTAAAACGCAGAGTTAAGTGACTCGTGATATATATGTTTTGGTGATAAAAAGCTAAATTCAGCTCTCTGTGTTGTGTAGGAGCTACTACAGGTGTTCGAACGCTGGTTGTCAAGTTAAGAAACACGTCGAAAGAGCTTCCCATGACCCGAAGCTAGTTATTACAACATACGAAGGTCAACACGATCACCACATGCCCCCTTCCAGGGCCGTAACCCAAAGTCCAACCGCAACTACAAGTGATGCCAACAATATCATGATCACAAATGGCGAGCCAAGACTAGAACCTGAGGAGAACCACAACAATCCTGCTGTTGCGCTCGACATGGTCGTTCGTGTTAGTTCAAACTGAGCTAGATGCTGCTGTGTGGCATATCAGTTGAAATTGTTGTCATCATTCAATATCTTTGTATTTCTTTATCATTTGCTTCTTGAACACTAGAGTTGAACTTCATTTGTTGCAGGCAGTGTAATAACTTTTTTAGTGGTTGTATAAATTAATTAACTCAAGCGAGAGATGGAAGAATATAGCATAGATGTTTCTTAATGTGTGCATTCTTCGCTATTTGATAGTGCTGCCTTTATTCTGTAAGGATTTATATTCTTTTCCATTACATGGGGTTATAATATATATATTTGTTAATTACGTATACAACACCTAAGTTTGTCTTTTTATTAAAAAAATTATCATCTTTCAAAAGTACAAGCATCTCCCTTTAATAGAGTAAATTACACTAATCCCTCGGGCTGTGTTTGGTTTGGGATTATTGTGGTTTCTACTTAAATTTTATTTTGAAAGTTAAAATCAATAGTAAAATCTTTATTTGTTTATAGTTTTCAAGGATTTTATTGTAAAATATCAAATGATGTTAATTATTTAATCATGTTCTTATGGATATGATATTAATTTCTTTATAGGTAAATGTCTAATGATGATTTGTGTGTAATATTATATTAATAGTTTGAACGAATTTTGATACATTAACAGACTGCTTTCACTGTATATGTGATGTTTAGGATTAAAATTTCCAAAATCTTGGTTTTTTTGAACTGAAAGTCCAAAACCAGAACTGGAAAGTCCCAAAACAAACATAGACCAAGTTTTTTTGCACTTTGTCTACTATTTTATTCCATTGCACCCATGAACGATGTATTTTGTTCATCAGCCATCTCATATTCTATCATGCCACATATGTCATGAATAGTAGACATGTGTAAGTTCCATATCTGTCCGAAAATAAAACGCATAGTTAAGATGGTAATGTGCAATAAAAGAAAAGTTTAGTGGACAAAGTGGGGAAAAAAAACTTGTAGTGCAAGGGTTTACTATAATTGAGTCCCTTAAATTTCAGTTTATCTCACCCTCAAGGGCAGGACAGGATACTTGTTAGGTAAATAGATAACCTCAATAAAGTGGTGTTTGCACCACTTAAGAGAAAAGTAAGAGCATGACAATTGCAATGCAGAAACTTAGTCATTTCCAAGCACAAGAAACCACCAAATCCCTATTCAACCAACCAAGATACAAAGCCCCATCTCTCTCCTCAACCCTATACCTATCGCAGTGGCTTTTCATCAGTCCCCCGATCGTCCCATTAACCAACGAACTCAAAGGTTGCTGACTAAAACCCGCCATCTCGAACCTCGACCTCCACTTCCCGATCGGCTCGTGCCTCTCCACTCTCTCCCGCCCCTCGCATGCTATTATGTTGACCACATCTCGGGCCAAGCAATGCTGCTCGACGTTTATCCGCTCCTTGTGCCCCCTAGGAAGCGTAACATCGATCGACTCGAATGTCGCCGCGTAATAATCCAATGCCTCGAGGAACCTAGGATAAAACGCGGCCGTGTTCGTATTGCACTCTTGCTCGACCAACGTCACCACTTTCGGGCCGAGCCCTTTAACCATCCTCAGCAGCCTGTCCCGATGATTCTCCGTGCTCACGCTCTCGTCGGGCGTACGATGCAAGACGAACGCGAAATTCACTGCCAGGGCTTCACCGGGCCGAACCCTCAGGTTTTCGGGCCGGACCTCAATTGTGGGCTTGGCCAGCCCTTGAAATTCGAACGGGACATTTAAATTCTTGGCAATCTTAGATAGCCTCCGCCCGACGATACTCAATCCCCCTCCGCGCGCGTAGGCCGATCTGAAATCGTCGAGGCCCGTTATCCGGATAGAAGGCGGCCCGCCGGGCCGGACCGCGAAAGCCTGGATCAGAGGTACCCATTGGCTCCCCTGACCTACCCGGAAATCGATAATATGAACTCTGCTCTCGCCCTTCATAGCCTCGGCAATCGCACCGTTGGCGGACATGTAACCGAATTTGAAATACGGGCAGGCCTCGTAAACCGCGTGCATACAAGACAGAAGCTCAAAGCTCGCGGGCTCGCGGAACTTCATGGACTTGTAAATCGAGCTCTCCGAGGCACTCAGCCGGGCCACGAGTCCCTCCAGCATGTACGCGCCCAGGCGCTCGACCGGGTCGCCGAAAACGGACACGAGCTGACGTAACTCAGACATCAGCAGCTGCGCCATTAGAAGATCGTTGTTCGACACGGCCATGGCGCACGCAACGAGCACTTGTTTCAGGTCGCCTCTCGGTATGGCCTCGATTACTTGCCGCCAGCTGTCGATCTCCACGTCGTGGTCGTGGGATTCGAGATCGGGGCCCAGCATTACAGTCTCGAGCTCTTTGAGTTTGTGCTTCAGTTGGACATCTGGCTGGGATTCTTGGTGGGACAACGAGCTCTCGTTGGGTGAGAAATCGACGCTCAATGAGGATGATTCGAGGGTGCAATACAGGTCTTGAGATATGTGATGAATTGTGTAGCCATTTTCGTTGGTCGAAAGCTGGGGGTTTAAGGGTTGAAGAGAGTAGGAATCTAGTTTTTGGACGGGCTGAAAGCACAGTGTATTAGGCATGTTTGATCTGGCTTTTGCAAATCAGGAAAAGAGATTGAGTCTTGCATAAACCTTTGCTTTTCCCTGGACAAAAAGAAAAAATAATCAAAACAATATACAAACAGAAATTTCCAAAGCTAGAAAGATAACAAACTCTCAGTTTTCCCCTTTGATTTCTCCGCTAAAACTCAAAGGAAAGACTTGGAAAAGGACACCCGCAAATTAATTATCTATAAAAAGCTTAAATTAACAAATTCTCAAACTTTAGCAGAATGAAAACAGAGGAAAGGAATAAAAATCCCTCCTCTGAAAAAGATCTATCACACACACATTTTAGCTAAGACAAAAAACAAACAAACAAACAGAGCAGCATCATTAAATCCTCCAAAATTATCTGAATTGAACACAGCCATCAGTTTCTACCTTTAATTTACTCTCCTACTCAAAAGCAAAACATTATACACGTAATTTTCCAATTAGAAAACAGAGCAACTTCAAGAACCAAAGTTTAGCAACGAATTCGGTCATTTATTAGATTTTTCTCCAAACCAACCTTAAAATTGACAATCCCAAGTTCCACAGTTGTTTACTTGTCTGTTTGTGTTGCGTTATTACTCCCAAGAATCAAGTTTGTTTTTCTAAAGAGAGAGAGTGAAATGACAGAGCAGAGCAGAGCAGAGTCTGTTATGTGCGACTCTTAAAGAGGATGTTATGTACCCAGCGGAAATTGTTTACTTGCTATAATAATAATAAGAATTTGACTAGAAAGAACCCTCGGATTTAAGCCGGAATAACGACACTGCCATTCGGGATTAGTGGACATTGATGGACGGTTCGATTTGTATTCTAGTGTGATAATTAAGATGAGATTAACGGTTGATCAACACCCAACTTGTTGGGTGGGAGTCACCCTCAAAAGTAAACAATAAAAATAAGAATCATTAAATTTTATTAAATAAATAAAATGAAAAAAAGTGGGAGTGTCTATTAGTTGTAGAATGGTAACACAACAATTGATGTGAGATTGACCCGCAGAAGTTGTGTTAAATGTGTTCAATGGTTTTAAGAAAAATAAAAATGCATGCGCTGTTTTATTTTAAAATGAGAAATCATACTTTTCAAAGTAACATATTTTTTATTTAAAATTATCAATTTTTTTTATAACGAAAATGGCATTGAAAATCATCTTTTATAAAGTAACATATTTTTATCAAAAAATGTGACTGCATTATACCAAATCCATTGTACCTATAATAAACTAACGTAATATCGGTGCATTTTCCAACATTTGTAAAAGATATAATACGAATAAAAAATACGGAAAAATATATTTAAAAGAATGTCACGAATTGGTCGATTCAATTTTTGATAAACTTATATGCAAAACATATTCTTTGTTCATCTTGTTTTACGCGGGATTTGTCCACTGTTCGCTTTCTATTTTTTCTCCTTTTTTTTTTTTTTGTAAAATGCATTAGTTATTTTACGTGTATTTTGCGGAATTTATCAAAACATAACATATTTCCCATTCTGATCATATCCTGCCGATTACTGATCACTTTTAATAGTACATAATATAAAATACTTAAGAAAATAAATCAATATTCACATCGAGTAGTGAAATAAAGTCTATAAAAACTTTAACTTCATATGTACAAAAATTAAAATCATCAATGTGGTGCCACAAATTAATTCAGTTTCTCCGACAATCGACCAATGATTTCCTAATACTGAAAAAAAAACAAAAACATTTTAATCAACAAAACCTGGAAGTACTATTATAAGGAAATTAGTATTAATTTTGAAAACCACAATAAAACAAAAATAAGTATAAAAGAAAACATATTAAATTAGATAGATATTAAATTTGGATAACACATAAGTAACCGAATTATTATTTAAAAAATATCAGGATCGAATGACACACATGCATTCAAATTATTTAGAAAATAAATATAAAAATATTAAATTTATCATCATCATAACCAAATTATGTTTTTCCTTATTTTTTTCATGTAACTTTAAATTATTATGTTTCCTTATGATAAGATAAGGACCGAGTTAATTTTATTAAGTATTAATGTTTATTATTATGATAATTTTCCTACTTTTTGCATTAAACATGCAAATATTATGTTTCCTCATGATAAGTCAAGGACCGTATTAATTTTATTAAGTATTAATAATAATTTTAATGATAATATAAAAGAAAAATATAAAATTTTCACTTTTTTGCGTGCAATTTTAAAAATTATGTTTTTAATGATAAATAAAGATATTATTAATTTATAGTATTAATGATTATTATTATGATAATAAAATAAAAGAGAATATAAAATATTAAATTAGACAAGATATGAAGCTTGTATGATGATACATTAACAATTGAATACCAAAAAAATTATTTATCTAACGAAATATACAATACAACAGATAAATCTAAATTATAAAGATTATGCTTTGATATATGAGGAAGATACTTTATCCAAATATAACGATGTTTACCAATTTGAATCATTAAAATCTAAAATTAAGATAGCATATGATTCATTGTAAATGCGTAGTATGTCTATTTTGAGAGATGGCACAAATTGCAATATAGTTTCATAGCTGCATCGATATTTATTTACTAGTAGTTATTTAAGTGATGAATAAATGTCCCATAACTTGTTATTCGTCCACACACTCGATTTATGGTTTGCGGGTTTTGTTATGACATTAAATTGTAGGCAAACCCCAAGGTTTGAGGATCTTGCACTAGCATTATGTTCAACTTTTAAACTCTGAGGTAAGTGTGGCAATTTGAGCACGATTAACACAAAATTATAAGGTTTGAACTGAGATTTATCAGGTTTTGGCTTTATTAGGTTGTGATAAATCCAAAATGATTGGGTTACCAAGAATATGGGGTACTAACCTCAAATTTGAGATCAACGATTTGAATAACTTTCAATCTTCTCCACAACAACCTAATAAGTCTTCGAATATTCTCCTGGCGACCTAGCTGGTCCTGCAAAACATCACCTCAAACGGGTCGAATTTCGAACCCGTCAAGGTCCTCCGATACTTAAGTCAAAAGCAAGTTATAATTCAAAACGCTCACACTATGATAAAAGCAAGATAAAAATAATGAGAGGTATGCACCTCCTTTTATACAGACAAAAAAAGTATTTCCCAAGACAAATGTTTCATTCTCTCATCACAATTCCATAAATACCACAACACTACAACCGACTCAGAATTAGAATTCCTCTTATATGCTAAGTTCCCATTGATAATAAATCTTTTACCGTAATAGGCGTGGGCCCATTATTCTTTTCATACAGTCCGCAAACACCCCATAAACTACTCATATTAAGCCCGTAGGCTTGATATTCATAAAACCCAAGATCGAGCTCTATCACTCACCACAAACACAAGAGGTCGCGACCCTATATGAGAACTCATCCTCATACTCCATGTCGCTACTCTACCAACCAGCTCGCCCACTTCTCCAAAGAAACCACTCAACTCGCTCACCTCCCAAAAGAACACCCTTTCCAGGAAATGAGGTCGCTTACCACAAATACCCTCATATATCAAGTAATATTACGTATGGACATTTTGATCCGTATCAGTTAGTCCCCCATGTTCTAGCTGATTGAGGTACGAAATCAGGTAGGACGTGTAAAACAGAATCAAAAGAGCACAACAACCACTAAAAACAACAATAAAACATAAACACATAAATAAATCTCTATTCCACCTTATCAAACCGTATTTTGGGATCACACAGCTCGACAAACCGAGCCATAATATCAATCATCCCACTGTAAATTACCAAGCATACCGCGACCTCCAAAAATACTAGCTCGCTGAACACGCTCGTTATTTTAAGATAAAATGATCACCTTGTAAGAGACGACTACGAGTCCCTAGACCAAGTCCCCAGATTCGACCTGAAACCATACAGCTCTCATCCACGACCTGAAGTTATACTCGAACTCAATAATTTCAAAAATGCAATCTTAAACAGCCTTAAAAGTCAAAACACGCCTTTCTCCATCCCATCCCTTTTAAGTTTCATTAAATTAAGCCTGACACCGTGTCGGGCACGTGTCACCTCTCCCTTTTATCGTAGTATAATAACCCAGTGGGCCCAAAACATTCCAAAAGAAACCCTACCAACTCCCGCTTCAATCTGTCCCATCAGCTTTCTCACCGCCCCCCATACAAAAACCACTTCGTCTTCCCCACTTGTCACTTTTCAGAAATTTCAAGCAAGCAACCACCATTTTCGCTCTGCAACAAAACTCGCCAACCAGTAAGTCTTCGAAAAATTATCAGCAGCACACTGTTCTCCACCAACCTCCATAACTCTAAAAATGTGTAAGTCCCCAGATTCCCTTCCCTTTTCGATAATTTAATCATACTGCTACGTAAATATTGCATCTGCTGAGTTGTTGTGATTTTCTGTTATCCCCTCCCCCTGTATTGTTTGATTTATGATGGAATTAGCGTCCTCCAACCCCAATTCCCAAAGTTCCAGCCTTTTCCCCGATTCAAACCCCACCGTGAACCCTTACATTTTTACTAGGAGGCGAAAACAGCCCCCCTCTCCTTCCGGCCTTCGTGACGAGCCAGAAGGCGACGTCGATTGGTCAAAATTAGAGACCCAGACTAGGGTTCGTATGGACGCCCAGGCTTCTCTAGAGAACATTTCTGAAGATTCTTCCTCCGCCCCTCTATCCCTTATGAACATACCAGAGGGTATTCACGAACCCACAGCCTTGCAAACATTTTTTAGAAAATCCAGTGACCGTAGCTCGTGCTGTAAAAGCCACCGACGTACCTTCCTCAACCCTCACAACCAAAGAAACCAAAGATAATTACTGGCTACTCCCCGACCCGACAAAATTTGATGAGTTCAAATGATCCCTTAACCTCCCCAACACCGCCGAACTGATCTTACCCGATATTCTACACCTGGATCCCATGAAGCCCTCTTCAAACCACATAACCCTTTTCGACGAGCTACTTAGGGCAGGATTTAGGTTCCCAGCCCATCCATTTTATATCAAAACCTCTCTTGTACAAAATACCCCTCTTACAACTGACCCCTAACTCCATGAAATACCTAGCGAGCTATGTAATATTATGTAAATATTATAAGACACAGCCCGACCCAGATTTTTTCCATTTTTTGTTTTCAAATAAAATACCAGAGCCATTCCTTCTACCTTTCTACTCGCACTGGAAAAGCTCTCTTCTTAATGAATCCTCCGAATAAAGTGCCCGAGTGGAAGAGAAATTTTTTCTTTATACACAACACCGAGGAATGGCCTTTTATGACCGAGCCACAATATCATACTCCAAAATAGTCCACTACTCCTAGCCCCAAATATCTCCCCGCTCTATATAAAAAATACTCTGATCAGTTCGCGGAATGGAGCAAGCGTCCATTTGACGTGGGGCTGCATACCAGCCGATCTGATATGTTCCGGTATGTGGGCGTCGACTCTCGCCTAGTCGAACCAGATCTTGTCCTTACCGAGTCCGAGTTTGGTAGGTTTCCCAAGTCTTACAATTCTACATCATTCCTTATTGTTAAAACTGAATAATAACATTTCTTCTTACCACTACAGTTGCGTTCATCAATAGCTGTGCCGCAACTCGCTCTGAGACAGCCAAGGAAC
Source organism: Phtheirospermum japonicum (assembly GCA_014905375.1). NCBI lineage: Eukaryota > Viridiplantae > Streptophyta > Magnoliopsida > Lamiales > Orobanchaceae > Phtheirospermum > Phtheirospermum japonicum. The sequence continues at coordinate 419,193 of BMAC01000061.1, read as the reverse complement.
AACCTTCTCCACATCCCACCGTCGCTCCAGTACCTCCTCCAGTTGACGTAGATAAGGCATTGAATCAGGCCTTTGGGACCGGAGCAGAAGATGACGATGTGGAGGAGATTCCGATAATAAAGAGATCTCAAAGGCCAAGGGGAAACACCCCCTGAAACCGGCTGCCAAGAGTCCAAGCCCTCCTGAACCAAAACGTCGATGCCTCCAGAAGACTTATGCTGTGACCTCCGCTAGCTCGCCTGACTTGAGCAACGGACTGGCTCAGTGTGACAATGCTAAGGAGATATAGGCCTTCCTTAACGAGCGCATAACCAAACAGGTAGACTCCGAAAAAATCCTTCTCTTTAACACAATTTTCACTTGCAAATTCTTATAAAATGTTACGATGCAGCTGAACCCCCTGGTTTCAAAACTTTCCGAGGAGTTAATGGCTCGATCAGAGCGAACTCCAAAAGACATGCGACGAGCTGACCGCCCAGACCGAACACCAAACACGGCAGCTATCGTTAACACAAGGAGAGCTGGATGGTGCGATCAAACTGTTGAAGGCTCGCGAAGAAGAAATATTGATTCTGAAAAGCCAGGTGAACAGCCTGAAGGACGAGGAGGTTCGCACATGCAATGAGCTCAAGGACGCACCGAAACAAGCTGAGGAGCTCAAACTGCAAAATCAGAAGCTTCAAGAACAGAACCATGCAGTTCGCGAGCAATGTGTGGCTGAAGGTCGGCGGACCTTCCTCACAAGTGCAGCTGGAAGGAAATTCATTGATGCCTACAGGAAGGAACTAGTGGAGGCATACGAGAAGTCCTCCATCTACTTTGGTACGATGGCTGCCGGTGCTCAAGAATGGCTCTTCACAGCTGCTGAAATGATCAAAGAGCAGGTCGCAGCACTGAACGTCACTTACAACCCCGACGTTCCAGCCCTCATCAACAAACTATCCCATTTCAGCCCCTTCAAAGGTGATTGGAAACAGCCAATAGATGCTGAGTGGTGGATATCGTGCCAAAGTCGAGCCATCCTGTCTACCAAGTTATTCTCCGAGCTAGAGGTGCCCCTGGAAGACTTGATTCCTGAGCCAAGTACCACAACCACCGGAAACCTAGCACCTCCTTCTTCTGAAAAAACTGTTTGAAAGACTTGTATTCACTTGTATTCATGCTCGCAGCCTGTATAAATAATCTTTCATTCCTGCAAACACTTTTCGATTTTATTCGATATATGCATAACTTACCAATTGCCCATCACTCACAATCTTGCACTTAAAATTTATGCAAAAACTGTAAACCATACACGCAACAAGCTCTTAAACTAATACAGTTCGCGCGAAATCACAAGCAACCACAACTTATCCTTCGAGATCGCAACATCTTAAAAACAATCAAACCATAACTCATAAATAATCCAATCAACCAGCATACAAAATGTATTAGCTCGCGTAAAAACAATCATTCATAATAACATGAGAAAGATATGTAAATTAAACATAGGCCTTCCAAACACAGATAAAACCTCATAACTACTCAACCATAAAAGATCATCAATATAGCTCGCCAAAACTTTATTTATTGCAAAAAATACCAAACTCCCCTAACACAAACTTCATACGGGAGAAGCGCCCTCCGGTCCGGAGTTACCTTCTCCCGCCACAAAAACATAACACAACTTCTCAACACGACTCTCATCACAAAAACACATCTTCCCATCACAACTTCTCATCACTAACTCTATGCGGGAGAAGTGCCCTCCGGTCTAGAGTTACCTTCTCCCGCCACAGAAATACAACTTCTTATCACAAAAATACAACTTCTCATCACTAACTCTGTGCGGGAGAAGTGCCCTCCGGTCTAAAGTTACCTTCTCCCTCAAAAACACCCCAATCCGCCCTCTAGGCATAATATTTCTTCAAGTGACACACATTCCAGCTTCTAGGCAAGACTTTTCCAGCTGCATCCTCAAGTATATACGCTCCTCCTTGCAACACTTCCACCACCTTGAATGGCCCAACCCAATTTGGCTCCAACTTATTAGTCAAACGCAGCGCTTCAGCTCGCCTCCATACCAAATAACCGACCTGAAAACAGCGATGCTTGACCCGTTTGTTGAAAGCAGCTTGTATCCTTTGTTTATATTGCTCAACGCGAACTGCAGCCTTATCCCGTATCTCATCAATCATTTCAATCGTTCCCCGAGCTAACCTCTCATTCTCCTCTACATTAAATGTTTCCAAATGCTTCGAGCCTCCCACTATATCTGCTGGAATAACCGCGTCCATACCATGAACTAAACTGAAAGACGACTCTCCCGTGGAGGTTCGGGGAGTTGTTCGATAAGCCCACTGGACTGATGCGAGCTCCTCTTCCCGAAGCCCGCCTGTTTTCTCCAATCGCAACTTAAGTCCTTGCACAATTATACGGTTAGTGACCTCAACTTGCCCATTAGTTTGGGGATGTTCCATAGAAGCGAATCGCTGCTTCATCTCCATCTACCTGCACCAATTTCGATTTTTTCTCCCATTAAACTAGGTTCCATTATCAGACACCAACACTCGTGGTACACCAAACCTGCAAAATATATTGTTAAAAATAAAATTCATCATATGCTGCTCGCTTATTCCTGTAACTACTTCGGCCTCCTCCCACTTCGTAAAATAATCAATTGCCACCACCAGATATTCCTTATTGCCCGGGGTCTTTAGAAAAGGACCTACAATATCAATCCCCCACTACGCAAACGGGCACGGCGAGCTCATAACTATCATCTCTTCTGTCGGTATATGGATAACCGGTGCGTGCATTTGGCACTTCTTACACTTTCGCACCAGATCGCTAGCCATAGCTTTCATTCCTGGCCAAAAGAAACCAACCCGCAATGTTATGCCCACCAACGCCTTTCCCTTTCGCATGATCGCCACAATATCCCTCATGTATTTCCTTAAACACTTCCAATCCTTGTTCCTTAGCTAAACATTTCAGAAAAGGTCCAAAGCGTGACCTTTTGTACAATTCCTCCTGTATCACACAAAAGCGAACTGTTGTCCTAGCCTCCTTCGTTGTCAGTCTCTCTGCACCCTCCTTTGCTTTGACGAGGACATCCCATATAGGTGTGCGCCAATCATCTTTCACCTCGAACTCCATAATCTCTTTCTCTTTTTCCACTCTACTATGTCCCAAGTCCATCAGTGTGACTTTCCGAGTATCACAAGTACCCAGTGCTCCTGCTATCCGAGCAAGATGATCAGACCGCGTATTCTTGGCTCGCGGTAAGTGCTCCAGTTTAAACTCCTCAAAATGTGCCGCCTCTTCGCGTAATTTACTCAAATACACCGCCATTCGTTCTTCCTTGGCCTCAAAAGAACCATCGAACTGTCGAGCTATCAGCTGAGAGTCCGTGTATGCCCGTAACTTTCTTGCTCCCAGATCGTCCGCCATTTTGATACCCTGCAACACAGCTTCGTACTCAGCCTCATTATTGGATGCTTTATACCCCAACTTGATCGCGAACTCCAGATTTTCCCCTTCCGGGCTGGTTAACACAATACCCAGCCCTACTCCCGACACCATAGTTGAACCATCAGTGTATAACATCCATCATACTCAACAGCTCGCATCCTGATGTTGAGTCCACCAACTGATCGATGCGTGGTAAGGGGTAGTGATCCTTCAGGCAAGCTTTGTTTAGGTCATAAAAATCTACACACATCCTCCACTTCTGGCTTGGCTTCGGCACCATTACGACATTAGATAAATACTCATGGAATTGAATTTCCCTTATATGGCCCGCCTTCAATAATTTTTGTACCTCCTCTTCAATTACCTTATCTAGCTCCGGCCCAAAATGCCTCCTCTTCTGCTTTACCAACCTCGCCTCGGGGTCCGCATTTAAATGATGCTGCACGACCTCCGAGGACACCCCTGTTAACTCTCCATCTCCAAATGCAAATATATCCCGAAACTCCCTTAGTAACCTCACCAGCTCGTCCCTCAATGTTTCAGGTATTAAGGTCCCCACCCTCGTAGTATACTCTGGGCGACCTTCCTCTAAAGAAATTTCCATCAGTTCTTCATTCGGTTGAACATAATTCTCCTGCTCCTTCATCTTCTTTGCAGTAAGCACTCCCTCCGGCTGGTCATCATCCTTTTCGCGCTTATTTTCCATTAACCCTTTTTTGACCGTCATATGATAGCACGATCTCGTGACCTGCTGTTCTGAAATAACTTCCCCCACTATGTCACCCACCGGATACTTAATACTCATGTGATAGGTCGATGTTACCGCCTGGAATGTGTTGAGGGCAGGTCGACCTAATATAGCATTATATGCCGACCTTCCTCGAACTATCAAAACCTTCAAGCTCTTCTCCGCTCGTAACTCATCCTTTCCTAATATCACTGTCAGCGTCAGCTCTCCTTCGGTATTCACCTGTGCCCTATTAAACGCATATATGGGTGTATTCACAGGTCGCACCTTTTTTTCTAATTCCATCTGCTCAAGACAGTCTGTGTATATGATGTTTACCGAGATCCCATTATCCACAAAGATTCTGTCGACCTCATACCCTGCCACCTCGGCCTCAATTACTAATGCATCGTTATGATTTTCCTGCAGCCCGCGTCGATCATTAGGGCAAAAGAGATGACCGGTCCTACCATCTGAGATTGCCGACTCACACTAGAGACCTCCCACGTTCCTGAGCGAGCTGACTTAATATGTCTCCTCCGCGCATTGTTGGAATCTCCATCAGTTGGTCCACCCGAGATCATGTTTATCCTTCCTTTATTTTTTCGTGGGCCGTTATGTCCCTGATTTCCTTGTTGTGGTTATCTCGCGACCTGATCCTGAGGTGGATCCCTAGGCGGTGGTGGAGGCAATGGTTGCCCCTGCTCCTTCGGTTCTCTATCTTTGTAAACCACTTCTTTCAGATGCCCCGCTTTTATGAGTCTTTCTATATCCTCCTTGAGATGCCTGAAACTTTCAGTGAAATGCCCATAATTATTGTGAAACAAACAGAAAGAATTAGTCTTGGGGTGAGTAGGAATCGGCGTGCGATCTTCTGGCCACTTTATAGCATTGGGTATCAAGCGTTCCATAATAGTGAACACCTTAGCTCACGGTTAGGCCAACGGTGTAAAATCCTCATCTCTCCAATATCACATATCCTCTTCCGGCCTTTTGCTAATCACAGAGCTCGAGCTCAAAAGCCCGCACACCATCCGTCTTGGTTCTCTCCTCAATTCCCTCCTAGGAACACTGCCTCCCAAATCCGCGACCTCCCTGCCGAAACGCGCCCGATGTTCTTCCTCAGCTTCCTCCACCTGTATGTACTTATGGCATCTTGCCAAGACCTCATCATACGTCCGTGCCTCCTTTTTGACCAAGGACTTACGTAAGTCCTCCCTCCTTAATCCCTGGTGCAGAGCTCCAGCCTTCATCTCATCAATAGCAACAAGTACCTCCAGAGTGGCGCTGGTAAACCTGTTAACATATTGTTTCAGTGTCTCATTAGGTCGCTGTACCATAGTAAAAAGCGACTGTGCCGTCTTCGCATTCTACCTCACGCTGGAAAATTGCTTCAAAAAAGCAGCCCGCAACACCTGATAACTGGTAATTCTTCCCCGTGGCAGCTGATAGAAACAGTTTTGTGCGATCCCTCTCAAAGTGGATACAAAGGCCCGACATGCCACAACATCCGTGTAATTGTGTAACATCCTCTCATTCTCGAAGAGCTACAAATGCTCGACTGGATCCGTCATCCCCCGATATTGAAACTCTAATGCTTTATATCCCTTAGGCACTGCGACGTGCAATATTTCACCCGAGAAGGGATGTCCCTCATCTCCATCAAACTTCTCTCCTTCTACTCGCCTTTGTAGTTTTAGTAGGGCCTCCTACATCTCTCTAAAAGCCTTAATCTCTGGACCCAACTCGTTCCCACCGTTTCCTTCATTATATCCACTGCGGCTCTTACGGGACTTTTCTCGAGATTCGCAACCCGTATCCGAGGTCTGCGTTCCACTCTCACTAGTATGCTTCTCATGTCGGCGACCTCGACGTCTATAATGGCTCCGTCTCACCTTCAATCCCTTCTCTTTATGCTTACGTTTATGAGTATTAGACTCTATGGACGAGGTGGAACTGGGAGTATCCTCATTCTTTCGCTTACTCCGACCTTTCATGTCATGAGAAGGTCTTTTAGAAAAAGACCTTTCGTTTTGCCTCACCCTCCTGGTCGCCGACCTTTACTCTTGCTCGTTGTTAGGTTCATCATCCTTCTCTTTTAGAGTACCCAGCTCGCCTGCTAGGTACTTGTTCAACTCTTCCATCTTCTCATGAGGTACGAAATCCATAAGCCCTTCCACGAATCCCTTTTTAATTTGGCAGGGCTTATCCTTGGGCATATCGTTCCATTCCTTCGTCCCTATGTGAATCACTTTCTGCGCTGTAGTCTCCGGTGTTTTTGCTTCCAAACCTTCTACCGGTTGCTTACCATCATGTTGCTTTGAGGAGGGCGGTGGCGTGCCCTCCAAACCTGGAACTTCCGGTTCTGCCTGAGAAGGCGTCTGTCCGTCTTTTATTGCATCCTGCTCGTTGGTATCCACCGCTCTGTTCTTCTTCTTTGGTTTGTTTGATCCAAAACCGTAGTGCAGGGTTCTGGGTATTATGTTGTTATCCTTCATACTTCGGTTTTGAAATTTCTCACGCATTTCGCTCAAGGACTCGATGTCCCTCTTTCCCACAGACGACGCCACTTGATAAATCCAAAACGATTGGGTTACCAAGAATATGGGGTACTAACCTCAAATTTGAGATCAACGACCTGAATAACTTCCAATCTTCTCCACATCGACCTGATAAGTCTTCGAATATTCTCCTGGCGACCTAGCTGGTCCTGCAAAACAGCACCTCGGACGGGTCGGATTTCGAACTCGTCAAGGTCCTCCAATGCTTAAGTCAAAAGCAAGTTATAATTCAAAACGCTCACACTATGATAAAAGCAAGATAAAAATAATGAGAGGTATGCACATCCTTTTATAGAGACAAGAGAAGTATTTCCCAAGCCAAAGGCTTCCTTCTCTCATCACAATTCCATAAATACCACAACACTACAACCGACTCAGAATTAGGATTCCTCCTGTATGCTAAATTCCCATAGATAATAAATCTCTTACCGTAATAGGCTTGGGCCCATTATTCTTTCCATACAGTCCACCAAGACTCCATAAACTATTCACATTAAGCCCGTAGGCTTGATATTCATAAAGCCCAAGACCGAGCTCTATCACCCACCACAAACACAAGAGGTCGCGACCCTATATGAGAACTCATCCTCATACTTCAGGTCGCTACTCTACCAACCAGCTCGCCCACTTCTTCAAAGAAACCACTCAACTCGCTCACCTTCCAGAAGAACACCCTTTCCAGGAAATGAGGTCGCTTACCACAAATACCCTCATATATCAAGTAATATTACGTATGGACATTTTGGTCCGTATCAGGTTGATACGACAAGCCTGATAAATACGATAAGATACAATATTCCCTCCGTCCTAATTTGATGGTCTTACGGTTAGTTTCACACAAATTAAGAAATTGGTAGTTTATATAGTTAAGTCGTTAATTTAGTTAGTATTTTACAATTATACCCTTCTTGAATTTATTAATGTCAATTAATACTCATAGAAATCAGTGTGTAAATTAGTATATTTGTTAATATTAATTAAGGGTATGTGTGGAAATGAAAAATTAATGATATGTTAAATATGGTAACTGGACTATTTTTGTGGGACGGACGAAAATGTAATAGTGGACTATTTTTGTGGGACGGAGAGAGTAATATTTATAGTTTCTCATTTTCAAAATTCATTTACTCATTTATCACTAGTACATTTGTCATATTAAGACTTTTAATTGTATTTGACAAATTGTATTGGTAATTTTATAGATACATATTATATTTATTAAGAAAATCATGTATTTTATTAATTAACGGATTTAATGTGTTGAACGAGCCAAATTAAATAAATTCAACATTTTTATTTATCGTATCATTTCGATCTTTTTGTTTTTATCGTATTATGTTGGATTTTAGATTTTAGGCTCAATAAATTTATCGTGTTATATTCATATTTATATTTATCACATCGTGCCTTATCGCACGAGTGATTTGTCGGCCGGACTCAGAGGTCCTAGTATTAATTATGAATAATGAATGGATACCTTGAAACTAGGATAATGTACAGTGAACTAGAATAAATTAGCTTCATAGTTTGAGCGTGTTACAGTAATTCTTGAAATGTCTGTTTCATAAATCCAACAATTTAATAATTTCAAAACAATTAGAACTTAAATTCATATGACCTTTTATTTCTTAATAACTTGAGTGAAGTGGTTTAAATAAAAGCATAAATCTCAAATATATTGTGAGATTAATAGTTGAATCCTTATCAACGTAGTTATAAAGGGGTATTAATACAATCTGAGTTACAAGTTCATATACGATTCAAATGATAATAATAGATTCATTCTTTAAATAAAAATTATGTATCAAATCAATTATTTATAAAGGAGAGAATAATTCTATAGCACATCCAAATAAAAAACTTATTTTTGATAGCTTGAAGTTTGAACTTTGAATAATGGAAAAGCATGCATGTGGTGATATAATTGATGAGTACATTGAGTAGGATGGGGTAAAAGTAGAAAAATTGGTGCTCAGATAGAAAATGACATGGAAAGTGAGGCTCAAAGCAGGGAATTATATTTTTATTATTACTTTTTTGTTGAATTAGATTCTAAAAAAATAAAATGATAATCTATAAGCACTCAACAACTAACAAAAAGATTAAAAGAACTTTATAACTAAGAGAAAGTATAAAATTAACGGGGAATGTGAATGAGAAGGGGTTCGATGAAAATGAATAGTCAAATTTGAATTTTTTTTATAGAACAGATAGGTTTTCATTACGAAACCCTATATAACACATGACATTTATCAATTGTGTAGAAATAGAAGGTCTATGGATATAAGAATAATTCTCAAATTTCACGATGTTGTTAATCAATGTTATCAACATCAGATTATCAACATCGATCAGAACAGAATATAAATGTGCAGCGGAAAATAAAAATAAGAACACGATTAAACAAAATCAGTTCACAAGTAAATACTTGTGAACTTGGGTGTACAAACCCGTAAACTATATTACTTTCGATTCACGTTCAATACACAATTATAAAGTAATATATGAAAACTAAATATCAAGAAACTTGATACTAAATACTTGTTGACGGAATGGCAAGATCTTCTCCGTTGGTTACGCAACTTCAAAGATCTTGTTTATCACGATCGTTGGCTCCAAGTAGTATGTCGTGTTCTTCCTTCCTAGTGCGTCTTCTTGCGTCGTGCGTCTTCTTGAAATCCCTTGCGTCAATCTCTGATAAAAACGTGTCCCAAAGTGTAGGATTACTTGTGTCTTAAATAGACAACTAAGAATCCTAAACTTGGTAAAATCCTAAAAACAAATCCTAAACACAATRTAGGYATAAWTAAYYTCTTGTSCATAAACTAGGAAACATAAAATTGTCCTAAATCTAGTTCCCTAATTTATTTTGTGCCCAAGAAAGGCAAATAACAAAATAGGAATTATTGCCAAGAATAATTCCTCAACAATCTCCCCCTTTTGCCTTTCTGGACAAAACACTAAGACGCAAACACAAATGAAAATACTAACTCCCCCTAAGTTAGAAAAACTCCCCCTAAATAAAACACCCAATGTTGTTAACATGCAAACCAACATTACAAACTAGTATTGTTCAAACAAAAACAGTTTTCTCAAATCAAACAAAGTAAAGGAACTCAATGACTTCGAATCCTCTTCGACCATCGAGGAGATGTCGAAGTTCCTTCACCATCCTTCTTCCTCTTCTTCTTCAAAGCCTTGTTGCGCGCCCGTATTCGTTTACGCCTCCTCTTTTGAGCAAGGCTCGCCAAGGCTTCGGCGGCAACACCATCAGCATCAGCAGCAGTCTCAGTTCCGGCAACATCAACATTTTCTTCTCTAGCAACACTGTCTCCCCCTACTTCACTCTCTCCCCCTTTTTGACCAGAAAGGGAAAGGGCCTCCACCAACGAGCAACGAAGTGCCTGCAATTTAGAAATTTGCAAATCTATGGAGGCAACATGCGCACGCAGGAGCTGCGCAGAAATGCAAACCATGTTGGGATTTTCCTTCTCAACATCACTAGCAACATCGGCAGGAGCAGGAGCCTGCCACGGCAAATCGAGCACTCGCGCGCCAGTAGTGTGCTGGCCCCTAAAAGCGAACCAATCGGCATCACCCGTGAGCACATCATCTGGGTGAAGCTTTAGACCCTGGTTCTTCAGTAGCCTGAAAATAAGAGAAGGAAAGCACAACGAGGCAGCCGACCTAGATGTGGCAAACTTAGTCACAATATCAAAAACATGGTGGCCGAAACTAAACTTAACTCCCTTCCCAAGCTTGAACAAAAACTGAGCCTGTGGCCGAGTAACAACTGTAGTATTCCTGGAGGGAACCCAATTGCAAAGTGCCACCTTATGCATAATAGAATACAAGGAAGACAGCCTAGTGCTAGGTAACTGTTCAAACTAAGAATGGACCATCCTACCCGACAGAAAAGATACAACCTCATCCATGTCATCCACAGAAAAGTTACCCCGGTGCGTAGTCGTGCCAAACAAATCATCAATAAGGTCAGGGGTAAAGGCAAACACCTTGCCTCTCAGAAAAACCTTTCCATAGTTCACAGAACTTAAATCGGCAATTGATGGCAACAAGTTGGCATAAAACTCAAGAACAATATCCCTAACAAAAGGAATTGCGGTGGAGACCGTGGGAAACATACCATGGAAACGGAGATACGCTATCAGATTGTGGCGCTCAAACAGGTCAAGCGGTACCTTTCTCTCAGCGATCAGATGTCGAGTCTGATAAACATCAAACAACTCAGCAGCTTCATCAGTTAAAAACTTCTCGGAAAAGGGCTCCATATCCTCAATTTCTGGCGAAGGAGTAACAGTGCCAGCGGAGGATTGGGAATGATCACACGCAGCCGAGGAGGACTGAGCGGGGGAATGCGATGGAACAGGAACAGACGCAGTGCCGGCG